>CANUEX010082157.1:0-25930 GCA_948099535.1 Jatropha multifida | reverse complement strand
GTCAATCATATCATCCACAAACAACTGCAACCATATGCACATCAAATGGTTGTTAGTCAGTGAAATCACCTTAACAGGACCATGCTCTCCCCAAGCATGCTTTAATATCCATCATATCATATCATATAATCACATGGTCCTGTGACTTGTGCACCCAGGGAGCCCACCCCATTCGGGCAAAACCATAATCAGATAAAAACATTTTTCTCAAAATAATTTTTTTTGTAAAAATATTTTTTCATGACACGTGTCATCATCCAGAGTGCACAAGGGGGGGTGCCACTCCCACCGCTTACGGCCCATTGATGGCATTCTCACCATGCCCGTGCTCTCAACCTAGGTGATTAACATCTTTCCAACTCCTACACAACAATCACATATCATCATATACAAACCAATTATTCACATCATTTATCATTGCACAAACATTCATCCACATACTATGTATGCAAGAATTTAGAAATAATAGGCACAAGGCATAAAATAAATTATGCAGTAATGAATTTGGTAAAGCATTATATATTATTACTCACCTGCAAGTAAAAATTTGATTTCCTTTGATTAACAAAACTTTCACATCAATTTTTTGAATTTCCTCAACCTAATATCAAATTAACATTTCATATTCAGTCCTTTATTGATAACTAGTTCTTTATATTTTAAGTAATTTAATTAATTTAAATCCTTTATGATTTGTTTGTTATTTTAAAGTTCATATTTTAGTTCAAGTAAGAATTAAAATTTATTTAGTTTCTTTATTATTTTTATTCACAGTCTATATTTATACTCTCCTTTCGTCAAATGCTATTATTTTTACTTTTAAAGTAAATCAATTATTATAGATTTATTTATTACTTTAATAATTAAAGAAGTAATCCACTTAACTTAAATCCAATTATTAAAATTATTACCCAACTTACTTATTAAAATCATTTAACTAAAATTAATTTTTCTCTTAGAATTTATATTTTACCAAATAAGTATAATATGATTTAATAAATATTTTATTATTTGCTTTGCAAATCAATTTAATAATTACTAATTTTATTTATACACATTTTCATATACTTAACAATTACTTTACTTTTTTTATTCTGACAATACCATTTAGAATTTCATTTCTAAATATGTTGCTAAAATCAAATAAATATAATGTAATTAATTAGTGTTTAATTAGTTAATTTGTTTCTTTATTAATTAATTAATTTATTTAATATTACAATTTATTATTTACCACAATAAATTTTATCTCTAAGCAAATCTTTTTTTTCTGTTAAAAATTCGACAGCATCTCTTTTGTAAATTAAACTACTTGAATTTTACACATCACAATACACAGCCCTTCCATCGAGCAAACCTAATCAATTCCTTTCCACCATTCTCAATTTCTCACAATTACAATATCAATATTCAAACTATATTTATTTAATTATTACACACTAAACTGTCTTAAATTTTAAATTTATATTACTTACATATCCTTATCACTTTAATCAATAATCTCATAATATGTTCATTTCATCGATAATTTGGCAATTCAATTCACACTACATTTTTATTTAATTCGCTTAACTATAAATTAAACAAATTAAATAATACTACTCAATTAATTGTTGATCTAAATTGACGGTGAAAATATAAAATTAACTGTAAAATATACCGATCGCGATTCGGAGTTTGGATTCAGACTCAGTGTGTGAAATGTAGATTTCTGCCTCTTAATTGCCTCGCCGGAGAGTAGCCGGCCAGTGAACGGACCACCGCATATGTCGCCGTGCACGGTGGTTGGAAAATCGTGACTACCCAGAATTTCGCAAGGGCACCACCAATCAACTCAATTTTTCAGGAGGAGTCCAAATCCATCCTCAGATCGCTGAGCCAGTGAGTCTTTGTTACCGGAACAACCTCGACAGCCACCTTGAGGCCGTCGTTCATGGTGGATTCGCCATGCTAGCCCAAACGTCGCAACTGAGACTAGGGAAATGATCACACAGAGGAGTGGAGTCGATCGACACCCTTCCTTCACGCTGCAGTCGTCGAAATCGTGTGGATAGTCGAAAATTTCATCGCGCGACATTGTTCGACTTCCAGTCGCGATATCTCTCTCCATCGGCTTCAACTTCGCAATCCATGACCACCGTTGAGTTGCTCTTATCAAGCTCTTTCATTTGGTGTGCTCGTTCGTCGGTGTTGCTCACTGGAGACGGAGGATCGACGATGGCAGATGAGGGAGAGGATTATCAGGGAGAGAGAAAACGGCGTGAGAGAGAAAGAGAAAGAGGGGATTTCTGAACGGTTTGGTCCAATTTCAATTTTATCAAAGTGATTTCGGTTCGATTTGAGTCAATTCAATTCAACTCAACGATTTAGCCGGATTTTCATTTAATTTCAGGATTTTTTTCAATCGAGTTTAACTATTTAAATTTGGTTTCTAGGTTTGATTTGTAGCACACGAAATTGTTTTTCAGTGGCTAGAGTTTATAATTAAATTTTAAATCAAAACTCTATAAAAATAAATTAATGGGTTATTCCAGTAGAGTTTGATTGAATCCATCACCACTTGAATTTTTGGATCTCTGCTTACTGAAAATAAGATAACACGTGAGATAAATAATAGACTAACAAAAAGAACACACAATAGTCCCCTCCTAAGCGCCATGAGAAAGATCCAAAGAACGGAGTCTAACTAGACGAGTCCACTGGGTGGTTTCTCACGGATTGATGGGAACTTCTATGGTTCCTTTTGTTGATATAGTTTGGTTTAGCGCTTATGTGTGTCGGATTGGCTCTTTGGAGTGCTTTGATAGTGTGTGAAGTGTTTTCACCGCCTTAATTTGTTTTTATTTTCAAAAAAAATATAAGGTAAAAATCCCACGATTGAATCCTTTTTAATATGCCACAATGGATAACATGCACTAACCTCGAATCATTGGGTTTGAGGATGAGGTTTTCGACTTCCTCGTATGAATTAATCGTTTGGAAATTTAAGCAAGTAATCAAAATATTTAGTTTGCATGGATGACAATTATATTAATGCATGAACATACTTAAAACGCATGACAATTATGGACAAAGCATTAAAAGCATAAATAATTGAAAAGGGAGTAATTAAGAGGGGAAGTTGACTCTAACCTCATTTATTGAGGATTCTAGGTCGTGTGGCACATTGCCTTAGATCTTGATCGGTCAATTCAATCGGGGGCCTCATACCTAAGTTGAAATCCTGGATATGCCTTTGTACCTGATTTGTAGGAGGATTATGGTGCACGAAGTTCTACCATCAATTAGGATGGTATGATTTTGGACTCCACTCTTAGAGTGGGCTTATGATTTGTTAGATGGATCGGGCTTAGGGTGTTGATAGACTGGGCTTTGTGTTGAAAACTAGTTTTATAGTTTTGGCGGACGGACTGGGCTTTATGTGCCAAACAAACTGGGCTTTAAACATATTAGATGTCGGATGGATTGGGCTTAATAGTTTATTAGATGCCAGATGGACCGGGTTTAATTGATAAAGTTTTAAGTTTAGACGTATACCCTAGGATAAGGGGTTTGAAGGTCGGGGGATGCAACAATGCGGTTGCATAACTCCAAGATGATCCAAGATGCTAAACAACTAAGGAGGTTGTGTCTTTCTCCAAAAAGCAAAGGTAGTGCACAAGGATTCAAAATTAGTCTTATATTATATATTAAATAGCTTTGGTTTAGGGAAAATCAAAGTGTGATGGAAAGTCAAAAGGATCGACTTTTAAGAACCAAGTCAGGCTTTAACTCAAGTAAAAAAAAGAGCAAAGTGGGACTAGATTACCTTAGAATCATTTATAAAGGAAGAATGAGATTCGATGTAGCTTGAAAAGATCTCAATCAAGCAACAAGAGGTACTCACAAATAAGGGGGGAGGGCTGAATTTATAAGCAGCTAGGGTTGTTGGCTAGTACTGACGACCTGTGCTGGTACTGGTGAGGGCTGTTTCTAGAGGTTCTTAGAAGTCTTGGCAGTACTAGATAGAAGGTGGCTGGTACTACCGCTAGGTTGGCTAGTATCGATTAGGGCATTTCACCTAAATGCCCTTTTGAATTTTAAGAATTTTTGGGCTTTCAAGAGTCTGTTCGAGGTTCAAACGATATCTAATTTAGCCAATTCTAACGCCGTTGAAAATGTAGTAAAATTTTCTAGGACCTAGTGCTAAAATTATGGTCGATAGTTTGCGCCCTCCGAAAGATTGAAGCTTATCCTAGTTTGAGCTTATGGACATTGATTTCAAGCTGTCTGCTTGGAATTTTGGCTAGAGAACCATATCTTGCAGGTCATGGTGATGTCTAAAACATTTTGTGAAAATCTCGTCTGATTCTAAGATTTTTGTTTTAAAATTAGTTTGATTTGGCTAATTTTTCGAGTCTTTTTTTGTAAAAGTGCGTCACCAAGGAGGATAGAACTTTGTTTGGTAACCAGTAAGGATCGTATAGGCTAAAATCATGTGAAATTCGGAGTCTAGATGAGCCCCGAAAAGTTGAATCCTCTAGACGAGGTCAAGCTTGTCCTCCCTTTTTTTTATTGAAGCTTTATGGAAATGGCTTGGCAACCAGAATGCGCACCTCCTTCAAATTTCATATTAAAGGATCGGACCACTCACATCTCCTTAGTTGGATTTGAGTAGTGATTTTAGCACCCGCACCAGGTTTGGAGCGAATTCGGGTTTAGGCGGTTGGGTAGCGGGTATTCATCCCAAAACCATTTACAGGGTAGCGGATACCCATCCCAAACCTATTTACTAATGTCTCCTTAGTTGGGTACCTGATATCCACCTCGTTACCTATATAGTTTAAAGCAAAAATTTTATGACGTTCAACAGTACCAAATCCATAATCTTTGTATATCAATTAAGTTACATTACCATAAAGTTATTTAACATTTTTATGTAAGAAAACGCAAAAATATATATATCGGTAACTATATTAATTTATACTTTAAATATTTATTAATGAATAAAATATTATTAGATAATATATCTTATTCGTAAGTACATTTTAATAAAATTAAGTACATTAAATGAATTTAGTTTTTTTCTCCATAAAATATATTAAATAAAACTATATATATAGTATTCATGTCATGTTTTGGTAATTTAATTGAATTTTTTATAGTTTGATTATGAAATTTATTAAAAATAAAAAATTTATTAATTAAATAAAATTCTAATAATATTATAATAAAAAATTTTTAAACCAACTTATCAACATCACCAATAAACTTTTAATGATAATTATATTTAGATCTTCATTTAAAATATGACTCATGCGAAATATGAAATCTAAATATATTTTTAGTAAATTAAAATATGACTAATATAAAATATCATCAATGAACTTATAAACATAATTATAATTGCATGTTAGTTAAATGTTGTTTTATTTTTTTATTAGTATCATAATATATATTAGTATAATTATACTTAGAAGTCTAGTGTATATAAATTAAGGATTACACCAACTATAATTAATTATAACCTATTAAGTATATTCTCTAATAAAAAAATATTAAACTTAATATTTTACACAATTATTATAATATTGAAATGGCATTATCGCCTAATAATAATAATAATAATAATAATAATAATAATAATAATAATAATAACCATAGTTTTGAAAACCAGACTGGACCGGCCGGTTCGACTGAGAACGAGTTGTGGTCTGGTTCAGGTTGTATTGAAAAATTGGATGTTCAAAAGATCAGATTGAACCGGTAAGAATCGAATAAAAATCGGCTAAAAAGCATTGAACCGGACCGATAGAGCTGTAAATGAGACAAGTTGTTCGTGAACTGCTCGAAGTTCGGCTCGAGAAAAGCTCGCTCGAACTCGTTCAATAAGCTTATTGAGCGAGCTCGAGCCAAGCTAACAAGCCGAGCTCGAGCTTGGCTTAGTAGCTCGCGAGTTGACTTACGAACAAGCTCATATTAAGCTCGTGAGCCGGCTCGATAATATGTAAAAAATAGTAAAATTTAATATATTTTAACTTTTTTCACTTTTGTACCATTAACTCTAATTTTTTTCCCTTTTTCTTTCTTTTCCCTTCTCTTTTTTCTTTCTCCTTCAGCGCCGTCTCAGCCCTCCTCTCTCTCTTCCTCTTCGTCTTTCTCTTTCTCTTTTTCTGTCCCTCTCTCTGCGCCTCCAGTCACAGCAGCAGCAGCAGCAGCAGCAGCGCCACTGCCAGCCGCTCTCTCTCCCTCTCGATCGCGTTCTCTGTAGCTCAGCATCGCGTCTCCTACTTCAATCGCCGCTCTCCGCGAGCTTCAACCGCCATCGCCTCAGCTCGACGTCACCGCCCCTACTCGCGATTCCGTTGAGCACCTCATCTCAGGCGGCGACAGCTCCATTTCCTGGTTGGCTTCAGTGGCTGTCTGCTTCTATGTTGGTCGATCTCAGTCCACTTCAACAACTGGGCCTCCTTTCTTCTTCGTTACAACGACTGTCTCCTTTGTGTTGGTCGATCTGAGCCACAACAATTTGTATTGAATTTGTTTTTCATGTTGAATTTATTTCAAATCAGTTAATGTTGAATTGATTATCTATCATATAATTTGTATTATTTTAGGTTTGATTTATGGTTTTTCATGTTAATTGAAATTAATGCCATTTCTATAGTTTATATTGTATTTAATGGTATAATTTGTTGCTTGGTTTGACAATTGAGATGATAAATATTTTTGCAGTTTCTTTTTTCTAAATTATTGTTTGTCGCAGGGTTTTTAGATCCTTTTAAAAAGCAGTTTTAATGGGGAGGCGGAGCTTGGCTCATTTATGTCATCGATTCGAGCTCGAGCTCAATAATTTTTAGTTGAGCTGAGCCCGAGTTTAGATTTTTAAGCTCGAATTGAGTTCGAGCACATGTAAAATCTTATCGAGCCAACCTCGAACTCCTAAAAACTCGGCTCGGCTTATTTACCGTCCAATGGATCGATAAAAATCGGTTCAATTTAATTTTTGAGTATTTTTATAACTTATGGATTTTTTTTAATTTGAGCCCCTAAAAATTAAGCTTACTAATTTTTTAATTTGTAAATTTAAGTCCTAATATATTAGTTAAATGAAAAATAATAATATATTTTATGGTAATTAATTTTTTTTATTTTATATTTTACTTTTTTAAAATTATTTACTAATTTCTATTTTTTTTAAATTCAATTTTAAAAAATTTTTTTATTTGAGTTCAAAACTTTTTTATTTATATTTTTAATTTTATTTAATAAATATATTTAAAAATATTACATATAAAAATTTTAATTTAATTTTATTAAATCTGATCGAACCTCTGATTAGGCGAATCCCTATTTTCCGGTTTTCAGAAGACCAATAATAACAACTTTAAGAATAATAAAAATAATAACTAATTTATCCATCAAAACGAAGTTGATGTGGGAGGTTACAATGAATCCACAAACAAAACGATGTCGTTTTAGTCTGGGATTGCGTTACGTACTCTGCCCTCCCTTCCCTGCGCCGCTCGTTGTCTGACTTTCTACAGCCACGGTCTTTCTTTATACCTTCCCGTTTCTTTCGTTCTTGGCCATCGCCTCCGCAGCAGTCGTGCTCTTCAAGCGTATAAGTGCCAGGTTTGTTCTTTATTTTTTTTTTTATTTCATTCCAAGTTCATTTGTTTTTTCGTTTTGCCTCGTCCCTTTTACTTTTTCTTTTTTTTTTTTAATTTTTTTTATACAAACACATATAGACAGACAAAGTGGAGAAATTTTTGAATTAATTTATGGCTTCAGCCGAGATTATTTGCGTATTGTTTTTTTTTTTCCGTTTATGGGTTTTGTGCATGTTTTATTTGTTGAAATATACATATTAAAAGGCAAAAGGATGGTGAATATAAGCCAATTCGCGGTTTTTTTAATTCAAAGTCTGGTTTGTTAATAATGATTAAGATTGTCTACAGATACTGAAAATGAGATTATTTGCATATAATTGTCATATACTGAGAATGGTTTGTTAATTTTTCTGCTGCTAAAGTTATTCAAAGTTTTGGTTTTCAATAAGAGGATTTCAAGTTTCAAATTTGATATTGTAAATGAGGTTAGTTACAAATATCAAACTTGAAAAGCAAAACGTGTTAAAAGGAATCTGCTTTTTGTACAAAATGTGAAAGCAAAATACATTAACAGGTTTACTTTCTTGTTTTTATTTTTTTACCATGAGATATTTATACAATCTATCTAGTAATAAGCTTTTAAAAGCAATAACACAAATTACATAGAGGAATAAACACAAGGTTAAATATTTTGTATTTTGTACAGGGCAGATTTTTTTTTTTTAGTATTTTGTGATTTTATATCAAGCTTAAATCTTCTTTTTGAGAAGGATATAGGGCTGACTTGGATAGCTTAAACATGTAAGTGTTTTAGTCATATTACTAGACTTTGAATTTTCTAGTTTAGTTTGCAAACTTGTTTATTATCCTTAAACACGATCGTAGCTAGTTTAATTTTCCCTAGGTAGTTTTAAATTAGCTAAGGCTAACTAACTAGTTGATTTGATATTCTAAATTACCTTTTCTTTTAGTTTAAATATATTATATCTCAACATAGATTTTATTTTGTAGGATATAATGTCAACATTTGAGAGTATAGATTGTGAAGATAGTAGCAAAATGAGACAAATATGTCAATGCCTTTTGCAAATATGGTTTTGTTGTAGTATTGTTTTGTTTTGATGGACTTTTTAATTCAGTAATTTTTTTATTGACATACTTTGTATTATGTTTTATATGGATTTAGTTCTCATTCTATTATAATTTGTTACAGTTTAGTAATATTATATTCTAATGAGTTTTAGTTTGTGGTTGATAGTATTCCTATTGAATTTTAATAGATGTTTGATTGTCAAATTGTTTGATTGAGAATTGAGATATTTGTTTGAATTTGAATTCTTTTATTCTATTTTAATATTATTATGTACTGCTGATTGAGATTATTACAAGTTAATTTGTTTTATTATTTTGAATATTACAGGTTAAGTTGTTCTACTATTTTGAAGTTGAATTTTAATGTATTTTTTTTTGCTGCACTTCGGGTTTGGATTCAGGTTTCATAGATTGAATAAATTTGTGATGAAACGGGTATTTAAACGACTTCGGTTAGTTTGTGGGTATTTCTAAACGGATTTGGGACGGCTTTGGGTATTGTTGGTTTATTCGTTAACGAATTTAGGACGGATTCAGATATTTAAATTAATAACGGATTCGGATTCGGGTTTTTATTTTTTGCGGGTACCCGCCTCACTGCCCACCGTAATTGGAGAAGAAGCAAAAGCCGGCTTGCTTGGCCAATCCTCTCTTCTTAAAACGTCCATTCCTTTACATTGTCCAATTAAATGCAGTAACTGCAAACACCTAATTTTGACACTTGCTCACCCTGAAGATGGCTGGAAGCGGCTGGAGGAGTGCGCGGAACAGAATAAAATCCTCAACCAATGGTAGCGATGACGACGTCCTTGGTAGCACAAAACCGAACTTGAAGTTACAAAGAGATAGATCTAAAGATCACAATTTGATTCGAATCCTAAATGTTGATCTCAAAATCGTGCTTGGAATTGGCGTTTTCTTGTTCTTTATTATCTTCTTCTTGATTCATAATCTCATAAAGCCTGTTGAAGAAGCCCAGAGACCTAGGGTTGTTACTCCGTTTCCTGCTCCGAAGATCATGGACCTTCCTCAGGTAGCCTTCTAAATTCCAGTATTTGTATTAACATTCTATTAATCATTGCTTAAGATTTCCTTTTATTTGACCATTCAAGTTTCAAGGAGAGCATAAAGAGAGCTTATACTGGGGAACATATCGGCCTCATGTTTATCTTGGAATTCGTGCCAGGTATTCCCTGCAAGTATTGCTTGGATACTCGTTTATGAATTGTTTATTTGATTGTCAAAGAACCTAGTTATTTATCTAATCCTTTTTTTAAAAATAATTATCTTCTTTTGTCTCCTTGCATTTGGCGACTGGCAGGACTCCTCAGTCCTTGGTTGCTGGTTTGATGTGGATTGGCATAAAAGATGGGATGTATCATATGCGACATGTATGCCAAGACTCTGATGAGCTAAGCACATATGGCTGGACACAACATAATGGTCGTGATTTTGGACACCAAGTGCTGGTTGATCATGGCTTGAAGTTGGAAACTAGTTTCTTGAAATCTAAAAGTGAAGGCAGTGGCTATGGAGGGGATTGGGCAGTTCGAATTGATGTGCAAAGTGGAAAGTAAATAACTTTACCTGCTATCTTAATGGTTTCTCACAAATGCACATTATGCTTCTTTGCCCGCCCAGATAGAATTGGCACTGAAATATAGAGATTCCAACTAGTTGAGCAACATGGTATGATTATTATTTTTCCTCATGGAAAACTTGCAGGCCTGAGTGGGATAAGGAAAATGGACACTTGTTTTTCTATTTGGCTGATGAAGATAGAAGTGCTCTAAGTTTGAGAGGAGATACCATAGACATCCGTGAAAATTCTCTTCTGGCATCAGGTTCACGTGCAGACATTGGAGGTTGGCAGCTGCATTTAGAATCAAAGGTAATTTAGTGATGAAGGTGATGGTGAAATGCTTATAGTTTTCCCCCTATTCAGATGTTCATATGGTAATATTGTGATTAACTAGCTACATTCATAAATTATGGTTAATTATGCACAAGTCAACAATACCTTTTATATACTTGTCCTATGTTTTAGTTAATGAATTTTGTTCTGTGTATAACCAATCCAGCTAATATCCATCACAGTCGTAGCTTCAAGTTCATATTGTTTCATTACTATCCAATATGCAAGCATAAGTAACCTATATGGGGGAGAGAAGAGGTTTGTTGTGTCAGTTAATTTGAGTAGTACAGTGAAGTCATATAAGCAATATGAATATTCATCCAAGTGATTGTTCTGCTTATAGTTCTTATTCTTTGAAATAATAGATGGACATGTGAAGTTTCTCTGCTTTGTGTACTATTTGTGCGTGTATTCACCAACTATAATTTAGCAATCTCATGTCCTTTAAATTTTATCATATTTCATCTCACTTTACCATCAGTCGTGCAAAATATTTCCTCTTTGATATTGAACTGTAGCCAACTTGTTTTTTAGGATGATTTGGAGATCCACTATTCTGGATTCAAGACACCTCATATTCACAATTTGTCTGATCTTGTCCTGCAAAATCTCGGGGAGCAAGTATGTTGGCTGTTTATCTTTATGTCAATTTATTGCTCCATTATCATAAAAATAGGGGAAGTATGCATCTTCTGACTTCTGAGAATGGTTAATTTCTTGATTTTTCTGTTTGCACGTATGCATTTTTCCAGTTAAGGAAGTTTAAACTGCTGCAGCTGTCTGACTCATCTAAAGGTTCTCCAAATATCTTAGTTTTTCAGGCGAGTGGGATGCCCTCTGTTCTATAATACATGCATTGTTTTTTTTCTTAAGTAAACGTTATGATATTCATCTTTCTTCTACGTCATCTTGAAGTTTGTAATGTTGTGCAGATTTCTGCAAGGATTCCATTCAAAGCAGATGTTGCTTTTGTATCTGGAAGTGGAATAAGAAATTCAAGAATAAAGGAACGTGTAGACGGCCTAACAGGTTTTCATATCTATTTTATCTCAATAATATATTCTTAAATATTAATTTTCTATGGACTATGTTATGCCGCCTCTTCTGACTATGTTATCTCAATAATATATTCTTTATAATTTTTATCTTTTTCTTGACTTCAAGTGAAACTCTATTGGTAGGCTTCCAAGTATTGAAATCTCTGTTTCTCCCTGAAGATGCTTACTTTGGTTGATAATTTCAGGTAACTTAATGACAAGTCAACTACAGGAGAAGCAATCAGAATTTGATGCAAAATTCAGACGGTGCTTTGATGTATATGGCAAGGTATTAATCTTGAGATTCAGAAACTGCATAGCATTATTGTCTGCATATTAAGAGATTCTCGGCCACACTGATTTAGAAAGATAGCAGGTATAGTCGTCCTTTCATATGATTTCAATTTTCAATGTCACTTGGAATAACAAATGTAGTAGTAAAGTTGATTCAAAGGTTGTAATTAAATAATCTGTTCTTGTTTTGTATGTCAATTAAATATGAGCAATCATCATGCACTGTATCAAGGTCAAAGCCATTTGAGTCCCTATTTTCTCCTTTGATCCCACATTTCCCACATCATGCACTGTAACTTTTTGCAACTTTTGCCTGTCTTTCAGACATTTTTACAACCATATAGAAGTAGGTAATATGGACAATCTCGTACTCTGACTTCCACTGGGAAAATTTAAAGGACTAACTAATGTGGAATATTGCATACATGACTGGCATGGTCCAAAATTCTATTCTTTGCTCCAAAAGATAAATTCTATTCCTTAATATTTGAGCTAAACAAGATAGAATACTGACATTGTCTGAACATTTATTCAGCTTGAATCTGAATCCGTAATTGTCGGTAAGGCTGCTGTTGCCAATATGTTGGGAGGCATTGGCTACTTTTATGGTCAATCGAAAATTTCCTACCCTAAAAATTCTAATGTAAGTTACATGTTTTGATTTCACAGTTTATTTTTAATGCAATATGTAATCTATTAAATGGGCATATGATTGGTATATGAACATATTAACTGCTTCTTTTTCTTTTACATAAAGAGTTTTTTTTTTTATTTTTTTGGTTGGTTGGGTGGGGGACATTGTATGAATTCTTAATCTTCTGAAACTTTATTCTTGAACTATTTGCTTCTGTAAAACACAATCTAGAATGATTTATTAGGTCAACAGAATATGGTTAGATTGAACTTTGTTGTATTACTAGGGGTGGGAGGAAGATCATTGGTCTTCGTTGTATGAAGAAGATAGGGAAAAATGAAAGTGAAGAGGAAAGAAGAAGCCATCATAAGCTAAGAGAAAGAGAGGGGGATTGTGGGGGGAGGAGCTGACCAGCAAAACGATATGAATCTTTATCTTGTCTTTCTTAGTGCTTCCCTTCTATAGAGATAGAACTACTGGATTCTGACTTTCATAAATAAAAGAATAAAATAAAGGCCTTGTGCTTGAAATTTTCACGTTCAAATATGCCATTCTCTTCTTCCAAAGTTCAGCTGGAAAAATTGCTGCCTTTGCGTTAGTTACTACCCGTAATCATTTTGAACATCTGACAAAGTCATACAGTGGACAATTTTTTGCTGCAGCACGAAGGTCATAATAATTTTATTGCATATTGGCCAGCTGAGCTGTACACAGCTGTTCCAAGTCGCCCATTCTTTCCAAGGGGATTTCTATGGGATGAAGGTTTTCATCAGTTACTGATTTGGTTAGTTTCCTTCTTTTAATCCTCCTCTTAACGGAAATTTTGAGTTTCTTCTTTTTTTAACTACAATGAAATCTATGGTTTTGAAACTTTTGGAAATGAGCAGGCGTTGGGACATTAAAATAACCTTGGATATTATTGGCCACTGGTTAGATTTAATGAATGTGGACGGGTGGATTCCACGCGAGCAAATACTTGGGTCTGAAGCTCTGAGGTACTATCAGTCAAGTATAGTTAACAAAAACATGCAGTAAATTTCGTGCCCAATTTATTTGGAAATAACTCTGAACCTTGAAAATAAAATAAAAAGTAGGATTTTTGAATTCATTTTATTGCTTGAGTAATCATGCAAGGTCTTTTCTGGTGTAATTGCAGTAAGGTTCCTGAGGAATTTGTTCTTCAGTATCCAAGTAATGGAAATCCACCGACCTTATTTTTGGTTATAAGTGGTAAGGTCTTTTATTAAATTTTATATATTGGGTTTTCAATTTTATGATTGGAAGAATCAGACGAGCATTAAACATAATTATTAAAGTGTATCATAGCATTTGATTCATCTCTTGGTACTATTTTTATCTTGTAGAGGAATGAGGATATCCTTTATCCTTACCTCAACCAAAAAGGGGAAAAAAAAACTTGCTGTCCTTTAGCTTATGTCCATATTGGATATTTTTTATCATGCAAAGTTCTTTCTAAATTTGCCAGTGAAGAGTGCTGTAATAAGGTGATGGTGCTAGCTTCTGAAAAAAGTAGATGAGCTGGTGCAAATTTCTTATGTTTTAAGGTTTTAGCGGGGAAATCTACCAAGTCATTGATCCTACATTGCTAGACTTGAGTATATTGAATTAAGTCAACCTGCATTTGGGTTTTATGGTGGTTTGCAGCCTCGTGCAGAATTCCGATTTGTTAGGCATGTATATGATATACCCTTCTAAAAGCAGAATAAATTTTACAGAAGTACATTGGAACTTATCATATTTGGAAGTACAAAAATGTGGAACTGAATAATTATTTCTCCTGTCTTACCTATGCCATTGCCTTGTGGTTCAGACCAGTTGTGTAACGTTGCACACTCCCTGATGATCACCATTGATCTGGTTTTAGATATATACATAAGAAAACTTGCAATAAAATCATGCAATCATAATCAGAAGTGTAGCATGAAAACTATGCTTGATCTGGTTTTAGATAATATATATCTTTTTGAATTATGCATATTAAAACTTGCAATGAAGTGATGTAATCATAATCAGAAGTGTAAGATGAGAATATGCTTCTTCCAGATCTACTTTATGGCATAAAGAACAATAAGTTTACCTCTGCTGAAAACAATGAGATCACTTCTTTCCTAGAGCGGGCTTGTGTTCGTCTCGAAGCTTGGTTCCAGTGGTTCAACACCACCCAGTCAGGTATTCCACCCTTCCTCTTCCAATTCTTTGGTTTTACTTTTTTTTTTTGTTTTTTTTTGGGGGGGGTGGGGTGGGTGGGGCTGGGAGTGGGTGAAGTTTACGAGGTATTGGATTGATGTTGTTCTTGAAATGAGCAACCTTGGTTTTATTATAATATTTCAATATTGCTTTGCCTATTTGAAGTGTGTGACATGTTGTCAAAGCTCCCAAAATAGGTATTAGACTTAAGGTTATTTGAAACTTAACAAACTGTGTTAACAAACTATATGTTTGTTGCTTGAATGATAACAATTGACTAACATATGCAACCAAGGTCATTGAACTTCAGGCTTTAGAGTATTCTTGAATTTTCCTTTGGTAGGGAAGTGGACATTCATCTTTCCAAAACATGATTGATAGATGTTTGGACAACTAGGACAAGACATTTTCTTAATTTAATTGTTAGCATGTGGATTTATTTTTTGGTTGACTTTTGTGATCTAGGAAAGGAGATTGGCAGCTATTTTTGGCATGGGAGGGATAATTCAACAATTCGTGAACTAAACCCGAAGGTCCTATTTTATGGCATTTCATTGTTCTCTCTTTCCTCTGGAGTTGAGTTATTTAAGAGTACAAATCATATAGTGTGTAATTTTAGGCAAAGAATCCTGCAACAGTATGGTTAAACGTAATTGACTTTACAATGATTATTAATCTTTTTTCCAATCAAAAGATTTGCCAAGGTGTACTGATTATATCTGGCGTACACAGACACTGTCCTCAGGGCTGGATGATTATCCCCGAGCATCACATCCAAGTGAAGAAGAACATCACTTGGATCTTAGATGCTGGATGCTTCTTGCTGCAAATTGCATGCATTCCATAACACAACTGTTACAGAAAAAATATCAGTCTGGAAAGGTATAGTAAAAAAGGTCGAATATATGGATACAGTAATACTAGGGAAATAAATTTAATGCTTCATAGATCTAAAAGAGTTTGGCTCAATGCAGGACTATGGTTCAACAGCTAATCTTCTTTCAGATTTTGAACTGCTGAATCAGGTTTGTGATGGGCAATGCTTTATAAGAGTAGCTTAAATTCCCTCACTTTTTAACTATACCAGATTGTCAGTACAAAATACTTTTGATGTCATGTTTAATTGTATAGAACTGCAGTATGCAATTGGCCCTATTATCGTGTTTTTTTTTTCCCCCTCTTTGAGTGTCTGATCGACTTATCATATTATATCAGATGCACCTTGATCCTGAATATGGAGCATATTTTGATTTTGGAAATCATACTGAAAAGGTACTTTCTTGTTTCTCATCATTTCTTCTCAAATACACAGGGAAGATGTGCCTATGCTATTCTGACTGTTTAGTTGGTTGTAATTTCTATGTTAGTTGATGTGCATATGTTCCTCTTCATTGTTGGTTTTATTCCTTTTATGGTCTGTTTGGATGTCCTATCTGTGTCATACGATACTGGAATTTGTTAAGCCTACTGTTACTGTTACTCTTACCCTTATCAAGAGTGCAAAATTATTGGACTAAAATCATGTCACATTATAATAAATAGGTCTGGATAGATCATTGTTGTTCAATTGGGTCCTTTGTTCCTATCCTGTTGAATATCTCCTCTATAAATTTGAGCACAGTTTTTTCTTTTTTTTTTTCTTATGAAGTATTTTGACTGATTGATGAACATCCTAGGTTCAATTAAAAGCAACAATCGAGGAGAACAGTCATGTAAAGCTAGTTGTTCGAGAAGTATTAGAAAAGCCAGAGTTGAGACTTGTTCCTCATGTTGGTTATGTGAGCCTTTTTCCATTCATGAGGAGGATCATTCCATCTGTGAGTTGCATTGAACATTTATCTTGGAAATATTGCTCCATCTGTTATTCCGCACTTTTTCTTTCTATCTTTGTAAAATGGACGTGTCATACTGTCACTTATCAGTTTTCAATGAGCTTATCCTTGATTGCGATCTATAACTTCATAATGTAGGACTCGTGGATTCTAGAAAGACAGCTTGACCTCATCTCAAACAGGAGCGTTTTGTGGACTAACTATGGACTCCGTTCTCTTGCCAAAACCAGGTGATGGTTTCCATAGCATTGTTATATGAAGATGTCTTTTTTATTTTAGTTCTTGATACTTGTTTCAGGCATTATTACTCAAATGTGTATGAAATGTTATCTTGTATTGCACAGTTCCCTGTACATGAAACGCAACACAGAGCATGACCCACCTTATTGGAGAGGTCCAATTTGGATGAACATGAATTACATGATTCTTTCTGCACTCTACAACTACTCGAGAGGTAACAAGTGCCTGTCTCTTTGCCCTACCCAAACACCCATAGAATAGATGTTTAAATTTCATTCAACTCTTGCAGAAGATGGACCATACAGAGATAGGGCCAGGATAATCTATGAGGACCTAAGGAGCAATTTGATTAGGTAAAGGTTCACGATTTACCTTTTTTAAGCATATAGTTGCACTGACTAAATTGTTTTTGCCGTTTCGGTACAGAAATGTGGTTCAGAACTATCACAAAACTGGGTTTTTGTGGGAACAATATGATCAGACCAAGGGTAAAGGAAAAGGCGCACGGTTGTTTACTGGTTGGACATCACTCGTGCTGCTTATAATGGCAGAAACCTATAGCTGAGCTAGCATCCCTTTTTCTTAGAGGAACCAGTTTACAAATATCTGATCTGATGTAATATTGATTTTTCATCAGCAGCAGCGAAAAATATCTTGGTTTTCATAACTTATGCCTTTTTGGTTAATCGGCTAATATTAATTGTTTATATTCTTGGATTGAGCGATAAAGCAAAAGACAGTATATAACAAATTACACAGAAACATCACAATACTCCTTTATGCGTTATTTGACTATGGCAAGAATGCTTTGTGCTCTGTCGAACAATTGAATATTTTTACACTGATGAAGCCACATATTCTTTAATCATTAAGGCATGCCCACATAATGCTGTCTTCTCCCCACCATATGACTATTGTTTTTGCACTTTTTTTTAGCCCATAAAAGGCCAACAATGTATTAGACTACAATTAAGTTTTATCAATTTTGAGTAATTTAAGTTTTTTCGTAATAATTTTTAAATCTTTGGCATCTAGAATTTTGAAATGCTGTTTGAAACACACTTTGTTTACCTAACTAATGATACCTTAAGCTTTTAATCTGAGATGAATAACTGATAATCATCTAATAGTTCAAATAGATACAACAGTAGAGTAGAGTAATTTATCTTTCAAAAAGGCAGTAAGTATATTAAACATTACTGTACAGGGTGGACCAGCTGCTTTTGGCCTATTGTATTAGTTGGAATCTATTGAGTTTAGTTGAAGTCTTCACAATATTGTGTCTTTAGACGTACTCTTTGCTCCATTATCACAACTCATTCTTTGCTTTTAAAGCTTAAGAGCTGCCAAAAGCAAACCCACCATTTGCAGCCAACTAATCCTCTTTCCCTTTTTTATCAAGCAGGATGTTCTGTATCTTATATTAGTAGTACCTTCTGCAGATAATTTAGTCCTGACAAGAGTCACAATGACCTTGACAAGATTGATACTTGTATTTACATTTCTTCTCCATCTCTATTTCGCCTTCGGGTCTGATCCGGATCCTGTCCGCGACTTCTGCATACTTGAGTCAGATTCAGCAGTTCATGTTTCTTGCAAGAACTCATCAGCTGCAACAGTAGAAGATTTCATATTTTCTGGGATAAAATTGCCTAAAGAATTTGATGAAACAGGACTATCTTCTATTCCAGTAAATGTGAATGTCTTTCCAGGATTAAACACTTTAGGCTTGTCACTTGTTCGTGCTGATTTCGAAGTTGGTGGTGTCAATGTGCCTCATTTCCATCCGAGAGCAACCGAAGTTGCTGTTGTTTTAGAAGGGAAATTATATTCAGGATTCATCGATACACAGAACCGGATTTTTGCTAAGGTGATTGAGAAAGGTGAAGTAATGGTTTTTCCGCGAGGTCTAGTGCATTTCCAAATGAATGTGGGAGATGAACCTGCAACTATTTTGGGAAGTTTTAACAGTCAAAATCCTGGTCTGCAAAAAATTCCAAATGCCGTATTTGGATCAGGAATTAAAGAAGAGCTTTTGGAGAAGGCTTTTGGATTGAAAGGTAAAGAGATTGCCAAGTTGAGAAAAAAATTTGCTCCACATGAGTAGTTGAGCTAAAATGAATAAAAGGGTATATGTCAATTATGGATATTTAAACCTTGCATTGTATATTTAATTGAAAACATTTATAAATCAAGTTCATTTTTTCAGAATGCATTAACTGAATGAAATTCAGCAGTTTGGTTTCTGGTTTAGTGAAAAATCTTGCAAGCATTTTTAGGAAGTCATTTGATTTGGGTTTCTGTTGGCAATTTAAAAACAGGGCCGCAAGAAATTTTAACTGTATTCAGCAATAACTTTTTAAATAACTTTTAACGTTTTGATTAAATGTCATTTTCATAATTTTCGTAACATATATTTGAACTAGCTGATTTTACTCGCCCAATTCCATTGGTGATTTGCATAAATCTGTCTATAATTCTCCAAATCACTATAAAGTTTTATTTAATTTTTTAATTACTGAGTTTTCTTTTTTCTTCCTTTGTACTGTAAATAATGAGTTGGGGCCAAAGCATAAAACAACATTCGTAATCAGGCAGCATATGCACATAGGATAAGCATCCTGTTTAGATTGGTAAAGCAAAAGTGAATGATTGGTTAACTCTAAGTCTCTTTACCATGGAATTAGTCAATTAGAATAGATAGTAACACATTAACTAAAAGTTAAGAAAGAAGCATAAGAATCGTTTCTTTTTCGTTGGATTCTTTTTATTTATTAACTTTTTTCCTTGGATTCTGAGGAACACTCATTCCTATTGACCTTTATTTTTTTTATCCTTTACCCTTTCTATTTTAATTAATAATTAACTAACAATTCACTTCTTCAAAATCTTATCATCTTATTCTTTTACAAGTGGTTAATTTCAACCGTTAACTCAACCCGTTCTCCGATTGCTTTAGACTTTATTTGGCAATAATTTTTTAAATAGCTTTTAGTGTTTTGACTAATATTATTTTATACTGTTTGATAACATATCATTTGAATTAATTTTAGAAATTAACCTTATAACATTTAACTTTTAGCTTTTTATAAAAAGCTAATCAAATAGAAGTTAATTGAACAACTACTAACTACTTAAACAGCTATTAATTACTAATGGCATGTTCGCAATTTTAACTGTTCTAGTAGCTATTAGCTGTTTTAATATTTGTCAACTGTTCTATTAGTAATTAGATGTTTATATAACGGTTTAGAATAAAAATGTAAGATACAAATAACTGTTTGATTAGTTGGTTAATGTAAAACGACAAAAAGGGCACGAAAGCCGGAAACAAGGGAAAAATAAATGATGTCTATTGTGTTGTAAAAGAATTATAAAACGTTAATAAATGTAATATTTCGTGAAACACTATCTCAATTTTTAAATGCTAAAATAGATATCGTATTAGCAATGACTATAATTAATTAAGATAATGTTTTGACTTAATCAAAACACTAAACATTACCTCAAATACTGCTATTGAACAGATCTAAAATAACTAATAGCTATCAAAATTTTACCGGACAAGCCATTAATATAATTATTTTTCTATATGTATATATATAATTTTTATTCATGGTTAACGAGTATCATAGGCTAGTGTACACACGTCATAGTAAGAATCTAACATTAAGGTTAAAACTGCTTTTTCAAAAAATATGTTGTTAAAAAAAGAAAAAGAAGCTAGAACAGGACAAAGCTGCATTTTATGATAAGTTCAAACCTTGTTTTTTCAAAGATTTGCAATAAGATCCAATCAATTTGCTCTCCGTAGGTTTGTGTATTAAAATTTTGCTCCCCTTCTTTTTAAAGTGTTTTTTAGCTATTATGTTTTTTTTTTTTTTGGGAAAATAGCTAAAAATATTCAAATAAACCCTAAATTTTATCTCAAAAGTTAGATGAAAATCCATACAAAATATAAGGGATTGACCAACAAAGTTACATCAAAAGCTAATGATAAAAGAAAAAAGAGCAAGCAAGAAACATAGTGATTATTTCAGTCAAGACACCATCATCCATTTCTCATTATAATACAACACCAAAAACACAAATCATTACTTAGTCATCACAGAAACTATTAAGATGACAAACAAACCCTAATTAAATTTTAGTAGAAGAGTCATTCTACCCATTCAAATTACCTATTTTTCCAGCTACAGAATAGCACTTAACATCTCATTCCAGATATCCGGCACTCCAGGGAGGCACCAATGGCTGCAATCAGAAGAAAAGGCTTTTGGGTGCTGCCTTTCTTCTTGGCTTATTGCCCTTTTATACACAGAAGGATGCCCATCTCTTCGTAAAGCCGATATTGTTGTGATATCTTGTAAATATACAGGGAAACTCATTTTTCTCAGTACTTGTTTTAATACTACCATCTGTTCAGGGACATGTTGGTGACTAAAGAATGCTAAAGGTTCCCTCTGGTTGTAGCACTTCCACCCATTTTCCCTGCAAGGAAAATTTGATGATTATAATGATATTATATATACATTTAGCATGTGCATGCATATATAAGATATGCAGCATCTACCTGTTATGCCTAGGAGACATGCTTCGAAAAATGACTCTGTTTTTTCGAGGATCGAGATTTAGATCAATCCATTTTGCCCATGTAGTGAGTCCCTTCTGATAAGCAATCATTGGGTTCATACTTTCAATTAGCGTCTTGCCTTCCATGTAGTAGTCCCACCTGAAATTTTAGTTTGTGTATATGGTCGTTCAATTAAGATTAAGGTATATGTATATCCATCAAGTTAATACATATATATGTAGAAGAAAGTTATATATTTAGAAGGTGAAAAACAGAAATGGTTAAAGCTTCTTACGAACTCCATTGATCAGAGTGAGTCCACCAGTGAGCTGAATCAAACACAAGAATGTCAACATTTCTCCAATATCTTGCATTCTCTTCAATCATATCCAAATGCAAAACTCTTTTATTTCCAGGTCCTTTCTTCAATTCCACTAGCAATGGAGCCCATGTAAACTCAATTGTGGTCTCAAAGTCCTGTTTAAACCAGATAAAGTTCAAGTTATTACCACATATTTAAGAAATATGCCGACCCTAATGCGTAGAAATTCATCTTACCAAAGCATGGAAGGCCATGGAAGGACCATTATAGCTGACCATTTTATGCCCAGTTGGAATTACTCCTTGCACTAAGCAGACAAGGGATTCCCATTGGTTCCTCATAATAGAATCTCCTACCAGCATTATTCTTTTCCTTCTCATTTTTCCAAGAAATTTCAGTGCATCAAACCTATATATCCAAAAAGAAATGTCATGAGACACACATTTGATTATTGAATAATAATTAAACAGAAATAAATAAAAGCATTAATCAACTAATCAAGGACCTTGGAATAGAGCAGCCATGAGGCTTCCACCTCCATTTCTCATAGTCAGAATCAGGCCTTCCGTTTCTCTTACAAGTGACAGCAGTACTAAGATAAGGGCAACTTGAATCATAAAGAGGATACGACTGATCGTAAACCCATTTTCCTGAAGTAAAATCACAACTACTACTTGATGAGTCGTGCCTTGTTTGGACCATGTCAACTTCAGTATCCTCCTCATTGAGCCAGGACAGCCCATCCTCTAAGCCAAACTGAGATGACTTGCCATTAAAGAAGCAGAGGAAAATGGTAAAGAAAAAAAAGAGAAATAGTTTAGCCATTGAAGAATCTCAAATGGAGCTCTTACTAGACAAGAATTGGTGGGTAGATGAATTGAAGAAGAAGCAGCAGCTATAATAATGAAAGTTAGAAGACAGAGAGAGAGTGCGCTAGTGTTATGTTGTTTCGTTAAGGCATGAGTTACGGAGAGAGTGGGACCCATAAGAAATGTTCTTTCCAATCATTACTTTTGCTTCTAGTAATTGTTATGTCTATCAATTCGCTTTTTTTACCTTCTTTACATAATATTGTGATGGCTAAAGAGAGAAGAACTATTAAATTCTTCTCAACAACATTGACTGTGTATCTGCAAATTCTCTTCCTTCAACTAACATATACACATTAGGCTTTAAGCTAAGCATATGGCAAAATCTAATTCCTTTCATTAGGTTGTTTTGGTTGGAATCAAATTGAATCATTGTAATGGAATAAATTGAATTTTTATATAGAAAAAATAAATGGAATCCACGAATCAAATAAATTGAATTGATTTATGTTTAGTTTGTTTTTTTTAATACTTCAATAGAAAAAAATTCAATCTTTTTACTAAAACTAAAATAGAATAGTTTTTTATATTAAAAAAAATTAAACTAAATGATTTAATCCAATTCGATGAATTTTATTAATTATTGTGCACCCTACCTTTCATTAGTCCCTCATTCCATTTAAGGATGGTAGTATCAATGGGGAGTCATTCATTTAAAATAATCCAAACTTTGCGGATTGTATTAATTGAATTTTTTTTTACCTTAACCATTGGGGGCACCTTAATTTGAATGTTTTGTAATAGTCGTACCCTAATTTAAAATTAATGTCTGAAAAATCAATAAATAGTACAAATATAGATCTCACAGACTGACACGTAAGTTAAATTAATTCAGTTCCAAAACTTTGCTCAAAACACATTGTTTTGCCTAAACCCGTCTCTATTCTTTTCCTTTTCTCTTTCTTCTTCTCCAGGTCGCCTCTTCCAACGTTTAAAAGCTATAACTATTTCTATTTGTGAACAGATTAATGGGTGCTTAATGTTACCAGATGGACCAGATTCATGGTCAGAAGCAGATAACCAAAAGAAATGGCTAATTTTTTATAGACTAGATGATATGACTCTCACTGGAAAAGGAACTATTGAAGGCAATAGAGACAAGTGGTGGGATCTCCCCAGCAAACCTTATAGGGTATGTAATGCCCCATTTCTGACCCTGCAAGGCTAGATAAGAGATATCACATTCTGTGCCAGAGGCACGTACCGACTTGCTTATTAGTGCAGATATAGTATTTATTGTTTGAAAAAAAAAACAAATAGCAAAGTCTTGTAACCCATAACTTGCTTTAAACAGTAAAAATATATAAGTCAAGAAAATTTAAATATTTCAAAGCAGTACTGGTAATCCATCAAACAGTTCTATAAAAGTTTAGAAAATTCCTAGAGAAAACAACAAGAATGTCCTTTAAAAATATCATTTAAGAAACGATTACCTATTAATAAACATCCCAAGTAACAACGAAATTCTCAAAAGAAACCATTCTCAAATCCAACGTTTATAATTCCAAAAATGTCAAAAGTTCAATCTAAAAGTGAGAGTCCAAGTCTATGTGAAATAAATCAAAATCCTTATAGAGTTTAAGAAATAAATTAAATGTACTGAAATAAATAAGTTCCAAGCCCCACATAACAAACCAATGCTCTCTTTATTCCAAATCTAACACATGCCATGAGTCTATAGTTTAGACTCACACTCTAGTCTGGAGGTAGAAGATCTTTTCTCTAGACATAGGTACTCGAGATCCACAGCTAACAAACTTCAACCTACGCGAGTTAAAAACATCGTGCTGAGTATAAAACTCAGTGGTACTCAATAATATATTTGCATTCATATAGCATAGAAGTATGGTCCATTGAAACCATACACAATATCGAAATGTCATATACCACAACAAGTCACATTCCCATACTATATCTCTATACGAACACTTATAGTATAAACACATCCAAGTTTGCATTTCAAGAATCCACTTCAATCAGTATGTACAAAAATAGCTTGTCTCTCCAGCAATTCATGTATAAGTATTTCCACGTTGCTTGCAGTTAAATAATCACATAATAGTGTTAATTCACACGTGTGATAACATTTAGTTCATGAAGGTAACTCAAGTATTCTCATAATATCTTCATAATAAAGATCGTACAATAAAAGAACTTATCACTTTATCTGAGAATCTATCCACAGTACAAACATACATGTTACATTTTTATGACAGTATCTTGCATAATAGATAATCATATTAATAATCCTGTAAATAACTTGCACAACAAGTAATCATATACGAACAGTTTGTAGGTAACTTGAATTACAAGTAATTAACCATTATAGTTGTGCTAACCATATCATATTCATTAGTCTAGATATTTGGGCCTTAACAGTGACTCAAATAAAACAAAAGCAGAAACAGGTAACAATACGGTGTTTGATAACTGTCAGACTAATACTGGCTAGGTAGCCTTTTAACAGTAGACTTATAAAGTCTTTCAGATACAGAGTCAGTAGAGTGCGTCCACTCGTCCTAAAGACACCCACTTGTCTGGCATATGATCATAGTGCAATCTAAACTGGAGTTCATAGCATGCCTTATTTTCAGAAACAAATAACTATATTCTAGCAACTATTCAACCAAAACCACAGTAAGAGCCCATTAATTCTTTTTAGGTCAATCCAGTTTAAATCAACTTCCAATTAACATCCACAACCAAAATGTCAAGCAATACACATGACACGTAAGCGTATCTGATTGCAACCTGCTCATTAATCATAGAAGCTCATAAGCTTCTTACAAATCCAAAACATCCATGCTCATACATTTTCACAAGCATTAATAATCTCACATTCGTAACATATATTACTCAAGTAATTCAATTGAGATCGCAACAACGCACAAACATCTTAGTCCAATGTTATTCATGATGTCAAGTAGTAAGCGTACCTGGTGCATAGCATTAGGCTTTCCAAAGCAGAATACCAAATTGGTATTACCGAGTCATAAGCACACGCTCAATCATGGTGTTACATAGGTCGAGCAAGTCAACATCATAATAACAAATTATAGGATAACATCTATCCACACATTATATTATGCAACCAAACATCATATCATACATCAAGTATAGCTCATGCAATCTATAAAAAAAAAATCAAGTCAAACACAAGTAAGAACATGGTTCAACGATACTAAAACACTAGGGTACATGCTCCCTTCCTAAGCTGGTCATACATTTATCTCAAACTAGCACATAGTCACACGTTGGTTCATTCAATTGCACATTCATACATCATTTAGGCTTAAATCCCCAATTAAGCTTAATCACTCAA
>CANUEX010082150.1:0-14213 GCA_948099535.1 Jatropha multifida | reverse complement strand
TGACTATCTGGAGACTGTATGATAGGAACAGTTTGAACATATTATGACAAATAAATATTTGTATGAGAAAATATTTTTATTATATGGATATGGGCCCGAGCTGCGAATAGTATGTATTATTAATGCTGGGTCAGAATTATTTACTCTGATTGTCTTATAAAAATATCATAATATGGGCTTACTATTCCGATAGTCAAATGATAATAGGGATGGATTGTGATAGTTTAGGCCTACTACGGGCCTCGGGTGCCTTAAGCTTACTTAGGTCCTAGTGCCGGTCCGGCCCACGGTTTTGGATCGTGACAATTTGATAAAAAACAAAAAATAAATAAATAAATAAGGGAGAGAAATTTGAAATATAAATAAACATACTAAAAATTTATCCAATATTATTAAATAAAAACAAAATAAATAAATAAAAGAGAAAGGGATGGGTGTGCTGAATGCATGTTGCTGAGTAGAAATTTGGGACCCGGAAATATAGGTTTGTTTTGTATCATTTATAGCTGGCGGAAGCTGTCCTTCTTTACCCCTTTCTTTGTTGGCCCAGCATCCCAATTTCTTGGTTTCTTTCTTGCTATCCCTCTTTCTCTCTCAATTTACCCGACTTTTACTTACTTAGAGGGTCCCTTCTTTTCTCTATGTTCTTGCTCAGGAACTGAAATTTAGGGATTTCTAATTGAAACAAAGAACCAAGAAAAGAAAGGAAAAACCAAAATGAGTGCTTCTAGGTTCATTAAATGCGTCACAGTTGGTGATGGTGCTGTTGGCAAGACTTGCATGCTTATCTCTTACACCAGCAACACTTTTCCTACTGTATGTATAACCAGTTATGGCTCTCTTTTTTCTCTTTTCCTTTTTGGGTTTGTGTTTGTTTCTTTGAGAAAATGTGTGAAAACGGAAAGTAATTGCCTGGTCAATTGGGCTTTGTACTAAAAAAAATTGATTATTGTCTTCGAAATTATGTTTAAAGGTTTTTTTTTTTCCCTTTTCCTCCTTTTGATCCTTTTTCTGTTTGTTTGTCGAGAAATTGTTGGGAATATGAAAAAATTTTTATGCTTTCTCATTTTGGGAATGTCCTTGTTAAGTCAACCGTGCATTGTTGAAGTAATTAAGGGTAGTCAATTTTTGTTTACTTTGTTTTAGAACTTTTCCATTTAAAGGTCAAGCTTTAGGGTTATTTTGTATCTGATAAAAGATTAGATTTTCTTTTTTTTTTTTTTTTGGCTTACGTTAATTCTGCTTATGTTAAGAGAATTGGTCAACTGCCTGTATGTTTTGTCCAAGAATTTAGTCTAGTGAAGACGTGATTGTATTTTTTTGCTTAATAAGAGTTAATTGACGGCTCAGATTTGTGGTTTTTCTTTTATTAATTAGTTATAAAATATGGGAAACGGAAACAAAGGAAATGTTCTCCTATCTGTATTTAGCTGTTGTTTTGAAATGGATAAATTTAATTGAAGGTTCAATTAGACCATGTAGAAGCAAATAGGTTTTATAGTGGTAGGTGTTTTGCAATTGGAAGACAACATCCGAATGAACGTTGAGGCTGTCTGTTTAGTGGGTATATGTGATTCGTTAAATCTATTGAATGAAAAGCTGTCCTGAATTTTAACTTGAACTGATGGTCTTAATTGAATATTGAATCTTTAGAATTACAGTGATAATTGTTAGCCTATAATGATAAAGATGTGGCTTTATTTTCATGTATTTTTGTTATGTAACATCATCTACTCCTATAAATTTTGGGAAATCGCTTACGGTTATGTTTTTCTTAGTTCCTTTGAACTGAATCCAGTAAAAATAAGTGTCTTCATGGTTATGTTATCTGAATGTTCTCTGTAGTTTGGTTTCCTCAGGAAATTTTTCTTCTAGTTTTCTGAAAAACTTTATAATTTGAAGTTATGATGCTGTAATAATGTTTTTTGTTGAGTAAACTATTTCTTTTTCTTGGTCTATCTGTTGTTTCTGGCCTTCTGCACACTAATGCCTAAAGGTTCTTGCTTTATTTCTTTACTTTGCACTTTGAATACTTTTTCTGTTACTTCTTGGAATGCTGAAATTCTGAAATGAAATAAATAGAATTTTGTTACTGGCTGTAAACATTGATAATTATCTAGCCTTTTTGCGGTTCTCACAAATTTTCGTTTTTCTTCTTGGTTCTTCTTTTATCCTTTTCTTCGTTTGTTTACATTTCCAGAACAAATGATTAACTTTATTTAGTTTATTCAAATAGCGGCTCGAAACAGAAACCTTTATTTTCTTAGTAACCAAGATACTCGTTATAATCACACAACCAGGATCTCATCACGAAGTTTTCAACAATAAAACCTGATTCAAAAAGCTAAAGCTTTTGTTTTACCATAATTCTTTTCTTGACCTATTGTTGCTGAAACTTGTGAGCTCATTAAAAGGAGCTCTAACCTTAGGCTCGTCCTCAATTTAGTTGAAAATAATTCTGCTTGTTTGATTTTATGATTAAAGCCTCCAATTGATAGAAGAATACTAGTACTAATTAAAGCATTCTATTATGATGAGATCTCCTACCATAGATAAAATAAGAAACATCTAAATGGTAAGACTACTAAATAGGAAGATTACTGAATAGCATATCTCCTACCAAAAAGAAAAATAGGAAACTAGACTACTAAATAGTTGATTTCCTACCAAAAATGAAATAGAAAACTATTGAATAGGAAGACTACTAAACAGAACTCCTAAATTATAGAACTTCTTAATTTAGGAATCTGTAAATATCATAATTGCATCTCTAACATTACTCCCTTCCTGGATAAAGAGCTTGTCCTCAAGCTTGAAAACGGCTTCCAAGTTGGATGTGATGCTTGCCCCCTCGATTCCCTTATTTTGATTTCTGTTTGATCTGCCAAGGAGTTTCTGCACCAGGTGAGTCATATTCTGCATCTGGGTTTCAAGTCGAGATTTGATTTTTGCTTAATATACGAACGAGTTTCTGCATCGGACTTGTTTGGTTCTGCGGCTGGGTTTCAAGTCGAGATTCAAATTGGGCCGCTCGAGCTTCATTATGCGACTGTACTTGTAGAAGATATTTGATCTCACTGATTGAATCTCCCTCGATGCTTGGCTCTGATACCAAGTTGTTATGATCACACAACCAGGACCTCATCACGGGCCTGTTAATAATAAATTCTCATTCAAAAAGCTAAAGCTTTTTTTTTTTTTTTTTCAGACGGTTCTTTGCTCGAGCTCTAACCTTAAGCTCATCAAAAGGGAGTTCTAACCTTAGTCTCATTTGCTAGAGTCTAGTTCTCAATTTAATTGAAAATAATTCTGCTTGTTTTATTTCAAGATTAAATCCTTCAATTCATGAAGGAATACTAGAATGAGATTTAAATGGAAGACTACTAAATAGAAAGACAAAACTAAATTCGAAAATTAAATAGCGAATTTCCTGCCAAAAAAGAAAAATAAGAAACTATTCAATAAGAAGACTATTAAATAGAAAGACTACGGAAAAAAAAGTAGGAAACTACCAAATAGAATTTCTTAATTTAGAAAATTGCAAACATCATAATTGCATCTCTAACAATACCTTTGCCATTATAGAAAACGATGTTATGGAAAACTTTCCTTTTCCCTGGGATGACAGTTGTGATCGATGATTATGGCTTGGGCTTTACGTGAACTTTTAGAAAGTTATACAAATTATTGATCGTTTCAAAGAACCTTGAGTATTCTGTTTATAGTTTTATAGGAATTCTGTTACATGATTGATTTCTTGCTGATTTCATGTTCCTACTCTTATCAATGCAATTCTGCTAATATCAATATAAATTTGAGACAGAATTTGACAAAAAAACTCCTAACCATTTTGTGGAACAGGACTATGTGCCTACTGTGTTTGACAACTTCAGTGCGAATGTGGTTGTGGATGGGAGCACAGTCAACCTAGGGTTGTGGGATACTGCTGGTACGTTTACATTTTGTAACTTTTCTGTTCTTGTCTTTGAATGTTTATTGTCATGAGCTTCATGTTTTGCTTAATGGGACAGGCCAGGAAGATTATAATAGATTAAGACCTTTGAGCTATCGTGGGGCTGATGTTTTCTTGCTTGCTTTCTCTCTCATTAGCAAGGCCAGTTATGAAAATGTTGCAAAGAAGGTGTAAACAGCAGTATATTTTTAAGCATTTTTTCAACTTTTTATTTGTAGATCAATTCTGTGATGTGCTGATGAATGTTTTATACTTTTCCAATTTTCAGTGGATTCCTGAATTGAGGCATTATGCACCTGGAGTACCAATTATCCTTGTTGGGACTAAGCTTGGTTAGATATTCCTACTACACCTTTTCGTTTTTCTTTCATTTTTCCCTTTGCAAATGTTGATAGCCTCTATGCTTCAAATGAAAAGGACTTGAGTTTTCTAGACAACGGATTCCATAATAGTATAATCTGATTGATAGTTTTTGCATAACCCGTTTACTCTTGGAGTTTGCTCTTATTTGTCAGTTAAAGCTTCAATTATAATTTTTCGGCTTGTTAATCCTGTTGGAGGTTGGTCTATCTTCCACTACCCGGCTATTTTGTACAGAATTTACTTCTTGGTTATCTTTAATTTCTAGTTTTTTTAGGAGGCTTTCAAATATATTTATTACAGAACTGCTGGTGTTATGGTGCTATTGCAACGTTTTTCCTCTGGAGTGTTTAATGTGATTGAATGCTGTTGTGTTTCAATAGAATCATAAGGATGAAAGAGCTTTTTAATCTTCCCATTTGGGCATTAGTTTTAATTTCTGTTAGGTCAATCAAGAGCTAGAGATAATTTCTCAAGGATACAGTGTAATGAATTATATCCATCTGGAATTTTATTTTCATTTGCAAATGAATTTCATCAAGAAAATTAAATGTTTGGATTAACTATAAATTTTTTTTTAAATGAAGTTTTTTTAGTTTGTATTTAGAATTCATTTCACCCAGTCAATTTTACCATGGAAAACCTTGAGTTCTGTTACAACTTCCATTTTCCTCACAATCACTGACTTTTGGTCCTAGTTATGATGGTTAGACAGCATCTAATGGTACTGTGAGGTTCTAGATGTGAGAATTTTAGGCAATGATGCTTAAAATCAGTACAGATGTTTATTTAATTCACTTTTGAAGAATCAAGGACTGTTTAATTCACTTTTGAAAAATGATGATATGAGTGAAAATTTTTGCTCAATATCAGGGGAATTCTAAGCATGCTCTGACTTTTTGTCGAGAAAATATTGCGCAAGCATCTGATTTCATTTTTCATGGAAGAAACTTGATCAATTGAATTCTGTTGCATATTCCGTTTTCCTTGACATGATCAACTGTTGGTCCTAGTTATGAATGGTTAGACAGCATCCAATGGAACTGCATGGTTCTACATGTGAGAATCTTAGGCAATGATGCTTAAAGTCAGCAGAGATGTTTAAGTTCTTAGCATTCGGTCTCCCTACATAATTGGGAAATGGCTAAAGAGAATATAAAATTAAACGACATGCATGAGTGCTAAATTATCTATTTATCTACAGTAACACGTGTCTACATCTGAATACATGCGTGTAAAGTCCATTTTGATTAAATCAGAGTAACTGGAAGGAGTGTTGTATATGAAAGAAGAAGGAGGACCTATGTTACCATGACCAAAATAGAGCATGGAATATTAGTACGCTGAGGGGCAGGCTTTTTTATTTTGCAAAATTTTAATAATTCTGACTTATTTGAAAGATGTTCTTGTTTTGTGTACAGGCATCTTAGTGTAAATAATCCATATGATTATAGGATTACAACTTGAAGAAAACAAAAACTAGAATTGAAACATTTACAAGCTATTGGTAATGACCTTAGAAGATGGTCTAGTGATATGCAGATCAATTAATCTTGTCAGATTCTCAAAGCTATAAAATTAGATGGAGAAATAGGAAAAATGGACTCAATAGACCTGCTAAGGTTACTTAATGGAAGGAAACTAGCAGTCCCTAACTTTCATGGATAATGACCTAAGGGAGCCATTGAAAAGATTGAAAAATTAAAACAGTTACTTTTTAGCAAGTTCTTTTTGATAATGGTATTAAAATTTCACAGAAACGTCATTTTTGAAAGTGAGTATTTTCATGGAGATATCCTGAACGTCTCTTCTTTCTGTGGCGCTTCAAATAAATATTTTTATGTACTCTTCATGCTTAAGAAACACAAATACTACGACTATTCTTTGATGAATTGGAATTGGAGCCTCTCTCTCTCTTCTTTGTTTGATTTTAATGAGAAATAGTGACTATTACCTATTGATCCGGCATATCTTAGAGTTTTTGCTCATTCTGCTGAAATTCCACAATCATATGCTTGTAGCTGTAGTTGGATATGTGCATATTAATATGAAAAAAAATTAGAAAAAAAACACTTCCGTGATACTTGATCCTAGCTGATGTTAATTTGCAAATTATTCTTAATGGTTAGATGATGCCTTTGATATGCAATGTATTATTACTCTTTTTAGGCTTCATCAATAAAACCAAGTTTCATTACAGCCAAATTTGCTTCTTCTTCTAGATCTCCGAGATGATAAGCAATTCTTCATAGATCACCCTGGTGCAGTGCCCATCACCACAGCTCAGGTACTATTACGATGACTTCTCATATTAGTTATTATTCTCTGTCTCATTTTAAACCTGTTACTTTCTTGCTTCTTCATGTGGTTGATCACTGTCGTCTCAGCCCATATGAGAATGATTTTTTCTCTTTTTTGAAAGGGGGAGGAACTGAGAAAGCTAATTGGAGCTCCTGTTTACATTGAATGTAGTTCTAAAACTCAGCAGGTGTATAAATAATATTCTTCTTGTTACACTCTTTAAGGAAGGGTAATAATTACCTCATTGCTGATGAATTTATTGCCCACACCCTTTTCAAATACAGAATGTGAAAGCAGTCTTTGATGCAGCCATTAAAGTGGTTCTCCAGCCACCAAAACAGAAGAAGAAAAAGAAAAGAAAGGCACAAAAGACGTGCTCCATATTGTGATCGTGAAACAAAACTGTGGGAAAGAATATATGACCAACTGTAGGCATTGATCCCGTTAGTCATTCAGCATCTCTCTTACATTTTCCCACCTTGACTCTGCAACGGGATTTGGTCTTAGTATTTACTGACAGAAATAGGAAGCACATTATAAGCATCAAGTAGTGAGTTTGTTGCATTATGGTTGCGTTTCAATTTGTATATTGAATCATTATATTTGTTAACATGCACGCTCCTGTTTCTTTAGTTCAATCTGCATGTATTGATCGGAGTGGGGAAAGTTACTTTTAGGAAATATTAAACTGTTTCCTCTTGTATTATGTATCTGTAACTTGATTTAGTGCACCTAAAAGTCTTAATAGAGTTATGGTTTTTGTTAAACTATAGAAAATTTTGCCGATATATATTCTTCTTCATTTTCATTGTTCGCTTATTTCTTCTTTGCATAAAGTATTTTAAATGATGAGTTACAGGAATTGGTCTGGGGAAAAAAAAGAAAGAAAAGACAAGAATATTATGGGTCGAGAAGCAAATCTATAGTGGAGAAAATATGGTATACATTTTCTCTTCATAAAAAATTCTGTGGTTGATTTTTAAACGTGTCAACTTCAAAGCTTTTTCATGTTCTTGGACCGGGCTATTTTTTCTGCTAATTAGCTTAGGAATAATATTTCTCCTCTTAGTACATGGTTTTTGTGTCCTGTGGATGTTGTACTTGTTGTTTTGAATATATCAGATAAGTCATAGAAGAGCATATTGGAAGGTCTTCACGAAATGCAAGTTGAAAGTGACATTTGCATATAGAATTAGAATCACTATCTATCCATTTGTATGGTGATAAGTGATAGTGGGGACAGGACTATCTCTTTTGATGCTTCTTGTTTTGGGATTGCTAACCACTGTCCAATGAACGTGTAATGAAACGTATTGTGTTGACTAGAGTAAAAAAACATTAAAATTAGAATGAATTGATTCTCTTTGTGATCATATTGATCTTGCGGATTATTCAGGAGAAAAGTGCACTTCGAATAATGAATAATATAAAACTAGAGAGAATAAAAAGAAGGAATAGACTTCTATATTTAATAGATTTGTAGATTAATTAATATTGAACATAGACTTCTAGTTTAGATGGAACATCCACTAATTTCTTCATAAAAATATATATAATCCAATCGAGTTTAAGTATTTGAAATATCAATTAAAATTGAGTTTGAGTTTGAAAATTAAAATTTGATTAAACTCGAATATAATTTGGAGTTGAGTTTTGAGTTCTCTAATTAATTCAAGCATATACTCTGCTAATAGATTTCTTATTATAGTTGCAATGACAAATATCTTCCGACTTTTTTATTTTAAAAAATGCCGATTATTCTTTACTTGCTACTTTTTTATTTTCTTTTCTGGAATTTATACTGTGCCCACTTTCATCAGTCGAAAAAGAATTGAAGGACCGCTGCATTTTCCATCTCCTTTCCTATCTCCATTAAATACACCTCTTCCTTTACATAGAGTATTCTTCATTTGCCTTGCTTAGAATTTATTCAAACTACATAAAAAATAGTTCCATTTGTCGCCTAAATGGCATCAAAAAGAATACTGAAAGAGCTGAAGGACTTGCAGAGAGATCCTCCAACTTCATGCAGTGCAGGTAAAGGAATAGGAAGGAAGTTTTGAACTTTTTAACATCTTGGTTCTTTCTTGTTTTAAAGGTTATAAGTTAATATATTGCAGGTCCTGTGGCCGAGGATATGTTCCACTGGCAAGCCACCATCATCGGTCCGAATGATAGTCCATATGCTGGTGGTGTTTTCCTTGTCACTATTCATTTCCTACCTGACTATCCTTTCAAGCCTCCCAAGGTATGCAAAAAGCAGAACTTTTTCATAATTTTTTAGGATATGAATCTCTGAGCTGTGTCATGGTGTTCCGAGCTAATGTTCTTCTGTTCCTGTAAATGAGTTGATTGCAGGTCGCCTTCAGGACTAAGGTTTTCCATCCAAACATCAATAGCAATGGAAATATCTGCTTGGACATACTCAAAGAACAATGGAGTCCTGCACTCACCATATCCAAGGTTTTTATTTTGGAAGACTTGTCTGATCATTTATAATCATTTAATTTTAGATTTATCAAATACCTTGGATAGAACAAATAGTTTTAGTTTTTCCAAAATTAAATGATTCATAATTATAAATGAAATATTGAAAACAAATAGAACAAATCGAAATATTATATTATAAATTTTAGTTTTTCCTAAAATATTGTCATGGGAATGGTGCAGGTTTTGCTGTCCATATGCTCTTTGCTGACAGACCCAAATCCTGATGATCCACTGGTTCCTGAAATTGCTCATATGTGCAAGACTGACAAAGTCAAGTATGATTCTACTGCTAGGAGCTGGACCCAAAAGTATGCTATGGGATAAAATTTTTCTTTATAACATTTTTCCATCATCTATTTGTCATTGAGGAATGAGATTGTGTGTAACAAATAAATAATTAGGGAATATTATTATAAAAGTAATATCTTACAGTAATTGATTGTCTCATTGTTTGGACCTCAAATGGCTGGCCACTTTAGAGATCATTACTGGTTGTCTCTTCTTATATTATAACTTTAGCGGAAGATCATTTATGATTAAAATTAATTATTTAACTTAAATTTTATTTCATTGTAATTGATAAATATAGTAATTTTATCTTATTTTGAATATTTTAAACATTTTTCCTTTTGAATTTTAGTTTCCCCCAAATTCTATTAGAAACTAACTACAAAACAAACTACCTATTTTTTTAAATCCTTTATAAATTTTATATTTAATATTTGAGACCTACTTCTATAATATGATAAATTGTCATATATTAAAGTTCAACTAAAATAATTATTTAATATCTAAATATATATGAATTAGATTTATGAAGCTATGGTAAGGTTTCGTGAAAGATTAATTCATATAACATTTAGCTATTGACATTTCATGAAAAATTATTCAAACTACTAATACTTAAACGCTAGCATTTATCAAAATAATTAATTTTAGATCCGATAATTACTTATGAAGCCCATGTAGTAATATAAAGAGACTGTGGTTCCAATCTAATATTTTTTTTAATCAATATATAGAGTTGAATCTACATTTATATTCTATTATTGCTGCGAAAATTGTTAAAAAATTTGTGTGTTGACTGCCTACCGTATCAGAGTGGTTGATCAATCTATCATTAATTCAACATCATATATCTATCCCAAAAAAAAATATTTGAGTGGTTGATATAATTCAAAGTGCAAATAATTCTGTAAAATGGCTTTATTTTTTTTATTTGCATACATTCGCATCATTACAAAAGGTGATGGCTTATTTATTTATATTTTATTTTTAGAAAAAGAAAAGGAAAGAAGGACACACCCCATCCCATTGATTTTTATTCGCAACACATAATTACGATTTTCATGTACTTGAATTATGATTCGACTTCAAAAGCTGCTATGTCCCTAAGTCGAAGAGCCACCGCCAGCCCATATATATAGATTTTGAAAATTTACAATAAACTATGTACACACTTTCTAAAAATTATAATTAAACACTTCAAATTTTCTGTATTTCAAAAATAATTATTTCTTTGAAAATCTATATTTGTCTATCTATCTATATTTTATATTTATACTATATATAAAAGTGAAAATGAGAGAATAATAAGATTACTCATATTGTCTTTATAAAATTTAAAATAATTTTAATTTATTCAATTAAAAAATTTTAACCTAAAAATGTATATAATATTTCGATAATATTATGATCAAATTATTCACGTTATGATTTCTCCAAAATCCAAATATTACTCCACAAGTTAACTATCAGCATAATCTTATTTTTATATAGCTAAATATTAATTAATCATCTTAACTGCAGAACCAAATAAAAATATCTGAAATATTTTAAACACATCATATAGTCCATATTAACATGTTTAAATTGGATTTAAATATTGAATCTCTACGAAGAAAGAAGCAGAGTCTTTATGAACCAGCAATACTCCCATTTCCTAGAAAAGGAGGATGAGTTCCATCAAACTCAGTGAATAATAATAAATAATATAAACTCACACATTCAAGTAGTATACTTTCACAATATATGACTGATAATTTTTGTATAAAATATATTTTTATTAAATGAGTACAGGCTTGAGCTATAAGTTAAATGTGATATTGAAGTTAGGCCAAGATTGTTACTGATTGATTATTGAATAATGTTATAATATGGACTTATCATTTTTAGAGTCAGATGATAATAGAGAGAGATTTTTTATAGTTTAAACTTACTACAGGTCTTGAGAGCCTTAAAGTTATTTAGGTTCTCTTGCAATTCGTCCCACGGTTTTGGATCGTGACAGTCGTATTATCCTTATGAAATCTAAAATATTCTAAAATAACCTTAGTTTAACAAGTTCAAAAATTTTAACCTAAAATATATATAACATTTCTATAATTTGATTAAATGTTTTTTTTTACTTTTTTAATAGATAAATAAATATAGATAATTAAGCATTTTAAAATTTTATCTGGATAAATAAATATAGATAATTCGATTGGATGTTTGTATGATTTGATTGGATATATTTTTTTAAAAGTAAATTTTCAAATAATATATATATAATTTTTTATTTAGAAGAGATTAAAAAAAGAAGAAAAAAAGTATATTATTTTTATTAATAATTTTTTATATTTGTAAGATTTGGTTGAATATATTTTTTAAAAAGTATATTTTTAAAAAGAGTTTACATAATTAAATATGAGATGATAAACAGTTGAAAATTTTAATTTTAAAAAATATATATAATATTTTATTGATATATTTATATATATATATAAATTGAAGTATTTTTTTGTTAGGTGAATTTTGAAAAAGTTAAAAACTAGAATTACATAATTCTATTTGAATCACTTTTTGAGATTTTAAAAATTTATATGCATGTGCATATGTTTCACTAGGTAAATAATATTAATTTAAATCATCCTCTCATTAATTTAAATCATCCTTTCATTTCTTTTCTTTTATCTTACAATAAAAAATTATTTTTTATTATAATTGTACATATATATATATATATAGAATTAAGGGCAAAGATTGAAAATAGAATGATGATTTGATTTCCTTTTTGGACACCTATTAGGATTTTAAAAATCTGTTTTTTATAAATTAGGGACTAAAGGATTAGGTATAGGGATTGGATTGAACTTTAATCTGAGACAACTTAATCATATAAAAATAAAATTAAGTGCATAAGATGCATTATAACAAGTAGTTTGTACGTTAAAGTATAATATAAATTAACCACTTGTATTTATTTTAATATAAATAAAAGTTACACTTTAATATTATATAGATAAAAAATAAATATATAACAAGCATAGTCAATATGCAATGCACGTCAAACAAAAAATTAGTTATATATAAATGTGGAAATAGGGGGAGAAATTTAGAATATTTTAAATTGCCTTTAGTCGTAGTCAATTCGAAAATTATATTTTATACCAATGAATATTTACATGAGTGGTTTGATGCTCTTTTTCCAAGGTCGAGGGTTCAATCCTCATATATGAAATAAATACTTGCTAGGAGTATTTTATCCCTTCTTAAGCCGACTTTTTGCGGGAATGATTTAGTTCTAGCTCAATGCTCACCATACATATGGTTAAAAGGAAAAATTAGATATTATTATTTAATTGGATATAATTTCTAAAAATTATTTTTTAAATAAATAAATAGGAAAAATTATTTTGTAGTCTCTGAGGTTTTATAAAATACATACTTTCGTCCTTACTATTTATGATAATTATTTCAGAGTCCTTAAGGTATGCCTCTATCTGACTTTCTAGTCCTTCCATTCAAATATAGCACATTTTTCGTTAATTTTACTTTCAAAAGACAATAATAGCCTTAATACAGGACCCACAGATATTACATTAATATTTTAATTACCCATCTCTCTCTCTCCCTCTTTCCTGTGCCCTACTCTCTCTCTCCTCTCTTTGGTCGGATCAACCTTGACGGTCATGAATAAACTTCCTCTCTCCTCGTGCAATAGAAAACTCAAGCTCTCCCATAAATGGATTCAAACCTAAAAATTACGCTAGAACTATTTTACTACCGTAGTCTTATTCCACCGTCGACGATGGAGTCACTGAGCTCGCATTGGCTGAACTGCGTTGGGGCTGAAAAAAGCTCGATCTCCAAGCAAACACGATCGACGCATAAAGGGTTAAGGGTGTGATCGTCGGCTACGGAGGAGAAGCTCGTCACCCAGCTCTCAACATGCGATGGTCAAAAGTAGAGACGATAGAAACGGAAGCCTCTTCATGGAGTTAACAAAAGCATTCTTAGATTGAAAAGAAACGAGCAGAAAGAATTTGAGAAGAAGTACGACAATAGATCTTCCCCAGTTAACCAATCTAGCATGGCAAAATCAACTATTATTTTTGGCTTCACAAATAGCAAAAAGAAAATAACAAACATTTAAAATCGATCGATAGTAAAGACAAACAGCGTTAGCTGGAAATCGACCAGCTAGCTCCTAAAACAAAATAATGCCTGCCCAATTCGGAAGCCACCAATGAAGATTACCAAAATCTAAGAAAGATGAAAAAAAAGATGCAAACACAAAAACAAACAGAGAGATTTTGCGTGAGAGAGAGAGCGAAAGGCAAGGGAGAGGGAGAAACAGAGTTGAAAGAAGAAAGTGTAAGAGGTAGAGACGGTAGAAACGGAAGCATGCTTCTTGGTGTTGTTGGCGGCGGTGATTTGTTTGCAGCGATGGAGGCTTTGCGTGAGAGAGAGTGAAAGGCAGGGGAGGGGGAGAGACAGAGGTGGAAAACGAAAGTGTAGAGGTAGAGACAGTAGATTTGTGTCACGACCCGTTTCCATGGGCCGGACCGGCACTAGGACCTGGGTAAGCTTAAGGCCCCCGAGGCCCGTAGTAAGCCTAATCTATGATTTCAACACCATAATTACATGACAATATTCTACAAGTTGGCCCATTATATTTTTAATGACTCAAACTATCACAGGGCCTTATTTTATTCAACTCAATCATTCCCATAAAGTCTTACATACACTTATCATTATTATTATTACATTCATAAATCTTAACATAACTGCGGATTTTCTACTACTTTATTACTACAAAGAATTC
>CANUEX010082128.1:0-21474 GCA_948099535.1 Jatropha multifida | reverse complement strand
ATAATAATTATTTGATGATTTTGATTAAATTAAGAGGCTATGATTTTAAAAATTAATGAATTGAGGTAATGAGTAATAAGTTATAAACTTATATGTTTCTAGGGTTTTATAGGTTATGTGAGAATTTGTAAGGAATAGTAATAAAAAAAAAACGGTTTGATGTGATCTTATTGTGCTCAAATGGAAATAACTCCTATACCCAAAGTGATCAAAGGTATATAAGTTATCATGATAAGATGAAAGAATTGGTGTAATATTTAAAATAGTTATTTATGAGACATGAAAGTTTTGTGGAGTTATATGGAGTCGTTATAAATTTAAGAGTATCATAAGATTTGATAAGTGATACTTGATGTTATTATGAAGTCCTTTGTGTAATGCCCCCTTACCGATCTCATAGGACCAGTACAGGAAGTGTCACATTCTATGCCAGAGGCACATACAGGCTTACTTATTAGTATAGAAATGGTATCAATGAAAATATAATATAGTAATTAAATGCTCAGTTTACAAATCTTTTTAAAATGTACAGCGAAAGTCTTAGTAACTCAAAACTTGCCTAAACAGTTCGGTTATAAAATTCAAGGAAAATTTAAAACTTTCAAAGCAGTAGTGGTAAGCCATCAAACAGTTCCAAAATAGTATAGGTTGTTCCAAGAGAAAAACAACGAGAATGTCTTTTTAAAAATACCATTTAAGAAACGTTTAAGCCTATTAATATAACATTCCAAAGTAGCAACCCAAATCTCAAAATCCAGTATAACATTTAATATTCCCTTACAATAAAATGAATTCTCAAATGAAACCATTCCCAAATCCAACATTTGTAAATTCAAAAATGTCAAAAATTCAATCTCAAAATCAGAGACCAAGTTTATGTGGAACAAAACCAAATCCTTACAGAGTTCAAGAAATGAAATCAAATGTATCGAAATAAATAAGCTCCAAGCCCCACATAGCAAACCAATGCTCTCTTTATTTCGAATCTAACACATGCCATGAGTTTGTAATATAGACTCACACTCTAGTCTTGAAGTATAAGATCTTCTCTCTAGACACATGCACTCGAGATCCATAGTAAATAAATCTTCAACCTACGCGAGTTTTAAAAAAACATCGCGCTGAGTATAAAACTCAGTGGTACTCAACAATATGTATGCATCACATAGCAAACAGGTATGGTTCATTGAAACCATACACAATATCAATACATATATACAACATTTACTACAATAGCCCACAAAGGCAACTTATTTCTCATATGATCATGCAATATCATTTATAATCAAGACATGCATGGCATAAGAGCATATCACATAATGTAAATATCTATACCATGTCGTAAGTATACATGTTGCCTACAATAACACTTTCTCACAATACGAGTGGATATGTTCACATTTCACTCTATGTTTCTAGACCAAAACACATAATCAATTCATATGCCAGTTTACTTGCATTATAGAAAATCACTTCAATCAATACATATAAAAGCAAACTCATATAGGTGTTTATTCACATAGCAAGCAGTTAAGTAATCTCAAGGGTGCTATTCAAAACTTAATATAAGGTACAGACACAATCTAGTATTAATGATCATATTTCAAGTGTACACTTCATTAAAACATCATTAAGACATAAACTACATCAAAATGAATTCAAAATATATTCCATGTTAGATAAATTTCGGAGCATGGCTATTATTCAGGACATCATCAGAATATGTACCCAAAACAAATGGATGATAGTCTCAACTCTAAATCAGAACATTATTTAGTGTCGTTAACAAATCATAATGTTGTCAATCTCATTACCAAATCAGAATACCATGGGAATATATATATATATATACAGAAATATTTCAGAACACATACTATTATAGTATGATATCAGTCACATTCTTTAGTCTTTTTATTTATGGGCCTTATTAGTAACTTAGAAGAAACAGAAGCAGAATAGGTATCAAATTTAGAATCAGAATGGCATAATAGCCAACAGAACAGATTTAGGCAGAAGCCTACAAAACGGTGGCATAAGCCTATAGAATGTTGGTGTGCATCCGCAACCTGAGTGGGACACCCTGTGTCCAACATATGATCATAGCTCAAATCCAATAATCAGTAGCATGCTCAGTATATCAGTATCAGTATAACCACATTCGTACAACTATTCAACCAAGTACATAATAAGGACCCAGACGTTCAGTTATAGTTCTTTACATTGTATCCGAGTCTAATCACAGATAGAATCTAAAAAATTCAACTATAGCATCACAAGCATTCACAGACATACCTGATTGCGTCTTTAACCTCATTATACACAAAGGAACTCTAAGGTCCCCATGTGTCACAATAATCGCAGCATAATCCAATTTAGATCCCATAGCATGCTTTGTTTCATAAACAGATAACCGTGTTCTAGCAACTATTCAACTAAGATCACAATAAGAGCCTATTAAATCTTTTTAGGCCGATTCAGTTTAAATCAACTTCCAATTAACATTCACAATCAAAATTTCAAGCAATACACATAACAAGTAAGCGTACCTGACTGCAACTTGCTCATTAATCATAGAAGCTCAGAAGCTTCATGTAAATCCAAAACATCCATATTCATACATATTTTGCTCAAGTAGTTCAATTGAGATTGCAACAACGCATAAACATCTTAGTCCAATGTTATTCATGATGTCAAGTAAGTAAGTGTACCTGGTGCATAGCATTAAGCTTTCCCAAGTGTAATACCGAATTGGTATTACCATGTCATAAGCACACACTCAATTCATAGTAGTTCATGGGTCGAGCAAGTCAACATCACAATAATAAATTTATAGGATAACATCTATCCACACATTACATTATGCAACCAAGCATAATATCATACATCAAGTATAGCTCATGCAATCTATAAACAAAAATCAAGTCAAACACAGGTAGGAACATGGTTCAACGATCCTAAAACACTAAGGTACATGCTTCCTTCCTAAGATGGTCATACCTTTATCTCAAACTAGCATGTAGTCACACATGGGTTCATTCAATTGCACATTCATACATCATTTAGGCTTAAATCCCCAATTAAGCTTCATCACTCAGTTATAGCCCCTAATCATTCCAACATGTAATCATGATACATACCTTATTTATTTATATTTAATGTTTCTATGAGAATTTAGAAAGAAAACCACATAAAAAATACATTAGGTAGGCATTTAGAGTGTTTAGGCATCGTTAGAAGGTCAAAAACACAATATAGCATTGAAAGGGACAATGCAAAGCACGGGCTGAGCGCGCTAGATGGCATGGCTGTGCTAAAAGGGTCACTAAATGAACCTATAGTCAGTAGGAAGCACAGGTTGGGCATGCTACATGGCATGGCCGTGCTAGAAAGCCAATTTCAGTAGTACACAGCATGAGCTGGGCTTGCCAGAACCAGTTTTACTATTCAACTCATAAATTGAGCTATGATTACTCAAATTAAACACAAGAGGATGATTTGGAAAGATAACAAATAAATCTACAACTTTTATGAAGGACACTAGTCAAAATATTGACATCTTTAATGCCAAAAGAAGCAATCAATCTGGATATTTAAGTTTGATGCCATGAAAGAACCAGTTCTAGTTTTTAGATTATCACTTGAGCTATAGGCATCCAAATTAGACACAAGAAGATGTTCTGGAAAGCTAAGAAGTAGAGAAAAAAATTTTTTGAAGAGCTTAGAAAAAGACAAAAAACATAAAGGGTCCAAAAATACGCTCTAATCAGAACTAATAATGCATATAGAATCAAAGTTTATCAATTCCAGCAATTCACACAGAATCTCTAATTTCTACCCTTAAAAACATCAGTTCTCAAGATTAATAAATGAGAAAACAATGCCAATAATTAAAATCAAGCATAATTATGCAGCACAAACATCACTCAAGGAGATCAAAGTAGACATATACTTGTGAGCACTAACCTCAAACCGTACAATAGCAAACCAAACTTTGCAATTTTGCCTTCCCTTTGCCCTTATCAACCTTAGAAGGTTCACCCTTCTCTATGGGCATGAAAAGCAAAAGAAAACAAAACATAAACATCAACCTTTAGGGATTTGAAATCTCTTAACATCAATGACTCCAATAACAAAATCAAACATACGGATTGCAAAATAGAAACTTACCTTGATTATGGAATGCCTTCTGTGATCACAGCCTATTTGCACCCTGAATTTTCTAACTTCAATAGCTATCTTAATGTTACTAACTCTCAATTTCATATGATTGTAGATTCCAATGGTTAAAATCATAGGAAGAGAAGAAGACACTCTTTCTCTCTCTTTTTTTTCTTTTCTTTCTCTCTTGAGCGTGTGTGACTGAAGAGGGCGGCACTCTCTTTACAAAAGAGGGTGTCAACCACCCTTTTTAACCTTAGGTTAAAATATTTTTTTTTTCTCTTTTTTTTCCTTTCTTTTTTAAAAACACAAAAATGGCCTATAATTAAATAGCCCATTTATTTAAAACTCATTTAATAAAATACTCGTAAATGAAATACCATTGATACATTTAAAACTATACTTTAACAAATAATTTCTTAAATAATAAATGAGTAACAATAATGATCAATAAATTTTATTTTAAAATCAAATCCGAATAATTGACAACTAATACCAAATTAATTATTTTACTACCCAAATCAAATCAATTTAGGAAAAATATTTCAAAATCAATTTAACACCATTCTCTCTCTCAATTCCAAATAACTAGGTGCAACTAGAACTGTATCACATTAAATTCCATAACTAGACTTCCTAAGGCACAACTTCCCAATTCGCAGTCCAGACACCATTAAATGCATGAATAATCAAACAAATAACATGTAACACATGAATCATAATCTAGACAAAATAATTATGGAAATAACATACCTGAATTGAAATTCATACCAATATGCCAATTTGGTACTAATTAGCAATCCAGTAGTTATTATTTATAATTCCACAAATCAGGGCGTTCCATTAACAAATCACTTTTATTAGGCAGAATTTACCTAATCCATCTAAGGGCTTTGTTTAGAGGTTTATAATTTATAATTAGCCTAGGAACTCCTCTTTCTAGTTCGGCAACATTCTCACCATAGAAGGCCGGGTAGCTCCGAGGGCATTGACTTTTCCAAATAAGCTCCCCTTTTTTCTAATTCAGCAATTTCTTTCTTAGAAATTTCTAAATGCCTTGGCCCTATAGCAATGGGCTGTCCTTTGTTGGGATCATTTTTTCATTAAAATCAGGTTCGTAGGGTAAAGAAACTACATGTTGTTTTCTTTCCTAGAAGGCAATAGGGTTGTTTGAACATACTGTGTTAAACAGTTGTTGTTCAAATTCTTTAACCCTTATTTGAATCTTTTCATCATTAATTTTTTCACTTATAGTCTTATATGCTACCTCATTTTTTAAGGTATTTATAAATTTTTCCTTTCTTTTCATGTTACTTTTTAGCATATCAATTTTTTTTATCTTTGGCTGAGATACAAAATGAAAGGTAGTATCTCTTCCATTAATCTCAATGGTTATTCCTTCTTCCGATACATTCTTTATCAGATAAAGCATATGAAGGAATGGGTACCATAAGATAATAGGGTGTGATAACCCTCTTATCATAATGAAAGGGACTTCAAAACATATACCTTCATTGTAAATAGCAGCATTACTCAATTTGTATTTTATTGACATTTTATTGTTGTCTGCAGTGTTTAATTCCTCCATTGTTTTGGAGAAATACCTTGAAGGTACTACTCCTTCATTAATGCAATTCAAATTAGCTCCTGAATCAATGAGGGTCATATTTTGAAATATGTATTCTTTCTGCACAGCTATTGTTACTTTAGTGTGCCATTTATGAGTTATAACTCAATCTACTAAATTGACGTAATGTAGTTAATTTACTTCATCATCATTTAGTGGATCTCTTTTTGCTCTTGACAAACCTATCTCTTTATCTTCTTCTTCTTTATTGAGTAGTTCTAAAATTACAATTCTTTCTTTTAATTCTTTAAGTTCCTTTTTTATAGAATTTAGTTCTTCTCTCAATTATTTTATAGTAGGTTCCTTTTGTTTGTTAGCATGTTTAATCCTATCCAATATTTCATGTAAATTGTAAGGGGTCTATTTGTCTTCTATTTTCTTTAGAAGAGGTTTAGCTCTAGAGATTGATGCCTCAGTGTTTTCTTTAGTTATCCTAAGATAACTTTCAAGCTTAGCTCTTTTTTCATCAGGGTTTGTGATCTTTTTTATTAAATCTAATATCAAAGTATCAAACTTTATTAAGACCAGCAGACCATTGATGGAACATAGTGACTTGTAATAGTCATAGTTTCCATCGCAGTCTGAGTTTTCTTTAGACTGCTTATCTCCTTCTGATGATTCATCTTCTAAAGTATAGTTTAGAACATTGAGTTCTAAATCTTCATTCTCTGAACCAGAGCTGTTAAGAAACAATTTTTCTAGTAAGCCTTTTAGCTCTTCATCTATGGTAAGTGCCTGCATTTGTTGTTTCATCTTACATTTATTTGCATAATGTCATATCTTGCCACATTTATAACAGACGACAATTTTCTCTTACCTTTTATTTTTAGGTCTTTATTTTTTCATATTTTTTTGAAAATCTTATTTCTTTTCTATTTTTTCTTTTATAAGGATAATATTTCTTTATCCATTTTTGTTTCTTTTCTTTTTTTAGGGTAATTCATAGAGGGATACGCAAACTGCTCACAGAAGTCACCTATTATTTTCCTTCCCGTTAATCTTTCCTTCTGCATCTGTCTATGGATTCTAAGCTCATTACATAATGAAATTCCTTCAAAAGTAATTTCTGAGGCTAGCACTCCACAGGTGTAAAGGTGGTAAGGAATAGCACCATCATGTCTCTCCCTAATCCTATTCTTGACCCTTTCAGCAAATAATAGGGGAAGACCAGAGGTAAACTTTTCTTTCCAAAAATCATGTTAGTTATCTTCACTAGCATATACTGTTGTAAAAAACATATCTCTATACCATTTAAACTAAGACAAATCAAGACATCTTAAATTCATTAACTATTCATGAGTTCTACCCTGATACATACTGGTAGACCCTATAAAATGTTGTCCTATGGTATAAATTAGTGTGTTTACAACATCATGGACATGGGCAATTGTTCTATTTTGACCCTCATCAATTACTTCTTATTTAACTATCTTTTCTATTTTATCTTTTTCCTCTTGAGATAATGAAAAATCTCACCAGCCTTTTGATTGACCTGTGAACCCAGCAACTATGGCTATTGCTACATTTGGGTTTGAATTTCCCTTAGACCTAGACGCTATAACATACATCACCATATTTTGTAAAACATTTTTTATCTAGTATTCAGAAAGTCCATCAATATTCCATTCCATGATGGATGTTCCATCATATTGGACATTCTGATACATGGGTTCCTCAAAAGACATATTTACAGGAGAAGGCCTTGTATAGTAAGGTTTCATTTCTATTGTCCCTCCTCCTTTAGGGTATGAGATTTTATTAATTTTTATTTTTCGTTCTTTCATTATTGCCTCTAGATTATCAAGATAATCTTCTTTAGGCATATCTGAGTCTATTGATTCATTTTCTGAATCTATTTCTTTAGTCAAAGGAGCAATTATTTTTTCTTTTTATCGACCTCTAAATTAGCCAATCTTTTGGCAATTTCTTCTACTAAGTCAAAATATTCATCACCTAACTTAATATTAAGCTTTTCATCTATTGGCTTGAATAGCACATTATTTTCAGTAGTTCTGGCTACAGGTTCTTCTTTAGGGATATACCCTACTACATTTAGCCTTTGAACTTGAGACTCTATCCTATTTAATTGTTCACCAACTATGTAAAGTTTAAGGTTTGTGAAATTTTGTTGGTGTATTATTTTGGTTACTGATCCCTCTTGTTCCTCCCCCGGGGAAAAAGGAAAACATTCGATATGAGAATGTTTGATTTTATATGAAATATTGGAAATAGGAGGATTAATACTTTTGATCACTTTTCCCTTTGTTGTGATGTAACTTTGTTATTTAGTTTCAAGGGTGTTGAGGAAGGTATTTTATTAACATTTTACTGACGTCTGCAGTGTTTAATTCCTCTATTGTTTTGGAGAAATACCTTGAAGGTACTAATCCTTCATTAATGCAATTCAAATCAGCTCTTGAATCGATAAGGGCCATAGTTTGAAAAATGTATTATTTCTACACAACTATTGTTGCTTTAGTGTGCCATTTGTGAGTCATAATTCTATCTACTAAATTAATGTAATGAAGTTGATTTACTTCATCATCATTTAGCGTATCTCCTTCTGCTCTTGACAAATCTATCTCTTTATCTTCTTCTTCTTCTTTATTGAGTAGTTCTAAAATTACTATTCTTTAAGTTCTTTTTTTACAGAATTTAGTTCCTCTCAATTCTTTTATGGTGGGTTCTTTTTGCCTTTTAGCATCTTTAGCCCTATTTAGTATTTCATGTAAATTGTAAGGGGTTTGTTTCCTTTCTATTTTCTTTAGAAGAGGTTTAGCTCTAGAGGCTGATGCCTTAGTGTTTTCTTCAGTTATCCTAAGATAACTTTCAAGCTGAGCTCTTTTTTCATCAAGATCTGTGATATTTTCTATTAAGTGTAATATCAAAGCATCAAACTTTGTTAAGATCAGCAGACCATTCATGGAACATAGTGACTTGTAATATTCACAATTTCCATAGCAGTCTGAGTTTTCTTTAGACTGCTTATCTCCTTTTGATGATTCATCTTCTAAAGTATAATCTAGAACATTGAATTCTAAATCTTCCTTCTCTGAACCAGAGCTATTAAGAAATAATTTTTCTAGTGAGCCTTAGCTCTTCATCTATGGTAAGAGCCTGTATTTGTTGTTTCACCTTACATTTATTTGCATAATGTCATATCTTACCACATCTGTTGGTAAATTCTATTTTTTTTTTGTAGTGGAAGATTTTACCTTTTTTATATTTTTTCTTTTATAAGGATAATATTTCTTTATCCTATAACCAAAATACTACCCCAACAAAATTTCACAAACCTTAACCTTTACACACTGGTCAACAATTAAATAGGATAGAGTCTCAAGTTCAAAGGCCAAAACCAATAGGGTATATCCCTAAAGGAGAACCTATAGCCAGAACAACTGAAAATAAAGTGCTATTCAATCCAATAGATGAGAAGCTTAATATTAAGTTAGGTGATGATCATTCTGACTTAGTAGAAGAAATTACCAAAAGATTGGCTAATTTAGAAGTCGATAAAATTGAAAAAATCAATTGCTCCTTTGACTAAAGAAATAGAGTCAGAAAATGAAAGAATAGACTCAGATATGCCTAAAGAATATTATCTTGATAATCTAGAGGCAATAATGAAAGAACAAAAATAGAAATTAATAAAATCTCATACCCTAAAGGAAGAGGGACAATAGAAATGAAACCCTACTATCCAAGGTCTTCTCCTGTAAACATGTCTTTTAAGGAATCCATGTATCAAAATTTCAAATATAATGGAACATCCATCATGGAATGGAATATTGATGGACTTTCTGAAAACCAAAAAAAATGTTTTACAAAATATGCTGACGTATGCTACGGCGTCTAAGTCTAAAGGAAATTCAAACTGAAATATAGTAAAAGCGATAGTTATTGGGTTCACAGGTCAATTAAAAGGCTGGTGGGTTTTTCTTTGTCTCAAGAGGGAAAAGATAAAATAGAAAAGACAATTAAACAGGAAGTGACTAGTGAGCGTCAAAATAGAATGATAGGTCATATCTTTATAGTACTTTTAGTTTAACTTTTATTAGAAATTTTTTGGTATTTTTAATTAATTTGAGTAGCTTTTATTTAGATTTATTTATGTTTTCAATTAAGTTTCCTTGATTCATAATAAGCCTGATTTGAAGGGTTTTTAATAGAAAAATAGCCAAATTCGCATCAAAGAAGGTTAGCCTAAAAATTTAAGTAGGCCAAATTCCACTATTTAGCCCATGTAGATTTGAAGCCCAGGCGTAGCCCGTGCATGAATTTGCAAGAGAATAATAAAAGAGTTCGCCTTAGCATTGCTCAAGCGTAACCCGTTGGAAGAAGACTCCTAATTAGGAAGAAATCCAACTCAAAATCAGTTTCCTACTCAGATTATATTTCCTCCTAATTAGGCCAGCTATTTTCCTACTCGAATTCGAATACACCCAATGAAGTCTATAAAAAGAGAGATCACCAGAGCATCTTGTCATCAAATTTTAAATCTTAGATCTTTGTTCTACTCTTTACTTAGTTTTCTTTCTTTTTAAGATTTCAATCATTCAAGTTGTATAAAAAATCAAGAGAGCCGTCTACGCTATTGTTTGATTAGTTTTTATCTCTAAACTCTTAATCTTGTTTTACTTTTCATTATTCATATTGATTATGGAATTACTTTCAAGTTTAATTGAGTTCTATTTAATTATTATGTAGAACTAAACTCTCATACTAGGGATTTGATGTAGCTTAACTTCTACCCCAATTTATGATATTAGATTTGTTTTTCTTTGTTCAAGATATAATTTATTATTAAACTTAATGCTTCCAGACAGAGTTTCTCCCCTAGATTGATTTATTTTATTAATCACTATCGAAAGAAGGGTTTTTGATAAGAAAAGGGTAATAAATTACATGGGAATAATAAATGGAAGCTCTATGGTTTGACTCATGGGGGGTTTTCATAATTTAACGATCTTAGGTTATGAATTCTTGAACAAACCATAAAACTTTATGATTTAATTCATGTTTGATTGCACTATTAAGAGATAGGTAATTAGATGGGGTTAAAATAGCTAACAATATATCGAGAGAGCTTGTTAGTGATTTTAGGATTATTTCCCCTACTTGCACAATTAAAATTATTAATAAATTAATAAAGTAACTTGGGTAGATTTAAGTGAAGTCAAAATCCCTAGTAGCTTTTAAACCTTGATTTCTTTTCAACAATTATCCTTGTTTGAATTATTTTCTACTGTTTTTATTTTATTTTTACTTCTGCAATTATTCTCTTTATTATCGTTTAAATAATAGTACATTAAGATAATTTTGGTACTTGGTATACAATCTTCGTGGGACGATATTATACTCACTCCTTATTACTTGTTGCGATTTCGTACATTTGCAAAAAACTGCTGTCAAGTTTTTGGCACTGTTGCCAAGGATTGGCGTTACCAATATAATACTAATTAACCTACTATTAATTTAGACATTTATTTTTCTGTTATTTTAATTTTTCTAAGGACGCTTTTAGGTGTATGCAAAAACGATCTTGTAGCATTGAACTGTTGGTTTTTTATCCCGAAATTGAAAGAACTTATCGAAGGAATAACGCTGCAAGAAGGAATCAAGAGTGCGAGCTAAGAAGACAATCAAACATGGCTGGATTAGAGAATGAATTGCATGACTTAATGGAACAAGAGGAGCATGAGAAATTGCAGCATCAGTTAGAGCAAACCGAAGGCCTCCTATTTGCACCTTACGTGATTATACAACTCCTTCTCTTAATGGAACCACCTCGAGTATCACCAAGCCTAGGGTAGAAGCTAACAACTTTGAAATAAAAAATGCAACTATCCAAATGCTTTCTACCTCAATCCAATATGGAGGTTTGCTTAGTAAGGATCCCAATGCCCATATAAAAAATTTCTTAGAAATTAGCAATATCTTTAAACAAAATGGAGTTTTTGAGGGTGCCATCAAATTGAGACTATTTCCTTTTACCTTGAGAGATAAAGCACGTGCTTGGTTACAATCATGCCCTGCAGAAAGTTTCACTACATGGAAGGAATTACCTAAAAAATTTTTGGCAAAATTCTTCCCATATTTAAAGACCACCAAGCTGCACAATGATATAATGACCTTTGCACACCATGATCAAGAGAGTTTGTATGAAGCTTGGGAAAGATTCAAGTATCTGTTGAGGAAGTGCCCACATCATGCTCTACCTAAGTGGTTAAGGTACAAACCTTTTATAATGCTTTATCTCCTAACATTAAGATTACTTTAGATGCAGCTGCTAGAGGATCTTTTGAAAGAAAGGGGATTGATGAAGTCTATGACTTGATAGAAGAGATTGGGAGCAATAGCCATTATCAAAACACCTCGGAGAGGAAAAGACCTGTAGGAGTTTATAAGATCGATGTCATAATTGCACTTAATGCCAAGGTCGGTAATATGGTAAGAAAGTTATATTTGTTGACTACCAACTCTGTTAATTTTATTGTGCAAGCATGTGACAGGTGAAATGGTCAACATGGAGTTGGGGAATGCATGTTGGATACTTTAAACCCTCAAAATTTGGAGCAAGTTAACTACGTGTGGAATCAAGAAAGGAAGAATTACCCGTATTCTAACTCTTATGATAATAGGTTGAGAAATCACCCTAATATTTCTTATGGGAATCCAAACAATGCCTTGAATGCACCATTAGGTTTTCCTCCACAAGAAAAGAAGGTTCATGATGATCTCCTTACTGCTCTTTCTAAATACCACATGGAATTCATAAATGAAACTAGGGAGAATCACAAAATCCAATAAGCAGCAATAAGGAACTTGGAGATCCAATTTGGATAGTTTGCAAGCATGATAGCCTCAAGACCTCAAGGTGCGTTACCTAGTAATACTGAGAAAAATCCTAAAGAATAAGTACAGGCTATTACTTTGAGGAGTGACAAAGAATTGGAAGATCCACCTAAGAAGAAGGAAGGAAAGAAAGAGAAGAAGGAAATCCTGATCATTGATCTCAAAGAAAAAGAAGAGGTAAAGCCCTATGTCCCACCTGTTCCATTCCCTCAAAGGCTTAAGAAATCCAAGGATGATAAAAGCTTCCTCAAGTTTCTTAATGTGTTTAAAAAGCTTTAAATAAATATTCCTTTTGTCGAAGCTCTTGCTCAAATGCCCAGTTATGCAAAATTCTTGAAGGAGATCTTAAGTAAGAAAAGGAAGATTGATGATTAAGAAACGGTAATGTTAATGGAGGAGTGTAGTGCAATCATTCAAAATAAATTGTCTCCTAAGTTAAAGATCTAGGAAGTTTTTTTATCCCCTGTAATATTGAAAATCTTGATTTTAATAAAGCTTTAGCTGATTTAGGTGCAATCATTAATCTTATGTCTTATGAGATTTTTAAGATGCTAGGGATGGGAGAACTAAAGCCAACAAGGATGTCTCTACAATTAGTAGATCGCTCGATCAAACACCCAAAGGGAATTGTGGAAGACGTATTCATCAAGGTAGGTAAATTTATTTTTCCTGTTAATTTTTTATTCTTGACATTGATGAAGATAGAGAAGGATCCCTCATCCTTGGAAGACCTTTCCTTGCTATCGCAAAAGCCTTGATTGATGTTCATAAAGGTAAGCTAACTTTAAGGGTAGGTCATGAGGAAGTTGTTTTCGATGTTCTTAAATCCTGCAAACTTCCTATGGATTCTAGTGATTGTTTTAAAATTGTGTGGAAGGCAACTTGCGTGCTAAAGATACATTAATCATTAATAACATTAACACTAATGTTCAAAGCATCAAAAGTGAGGAAGAGAGCAAACTACCAAAGCAAGAACTGAAACAACTTTCTTCTCATCGTAAATATGCTTTCTTAGGTGATAATGATTCTTTTTTTGTTATTATTTCTTCTCACTTATGACTTGATCAAGAGAAAAGGTTGTTGCAGGTTTGAAGAAAACATAAAAAGGCTTTGGGATGGTCAATTGCATATTTGAAGGGGATTAATCCAAGTGTGTTCATGCATAAGATCTTGATGGAGGAAGACTACACGCCTACACTTAAGCACCAAAGGAGACTGAATCCAAACATGAAGAAAGTAGTCAAGGCAAAAATCATTAAACTCTTAGATGCCGAAATTATCTATCCGATCTTGGATAACAGTTGGGTAAGCCCTGCGCAAGTTGTTCCCAAGAAAGGAGGTATGATGATTATTTTTAATAATAATAATGAGTTAATTCCCACTAGAACTGTCACAGGTTGGTGTGTGTATTGATTATCGTAAGTTGAATAAAGCAACACACAAAGACCACTTCTCTTTACCTTTCATTGATCAAATGCTTGAAAGACTTGCAGGTTATTCTTACTATTGCTTTCTAGATGGTTATTCAGGGTATTTTCAAATTCCTATAGCTCCCAAGGATCAAGAAAAGACCACTTTCACTTGCCCTTATGGTACTTTTGCTTATAGGAAAATGCCTTTTGACTTATGCAATGCACCTGCAACTTTTCAAAGGTGTATGATGTCCATATTTTTTGACATAGTTGAAAATTTCATTGAAGTTTTTATGGATGATTTTTTTGTGTTTGGTTCTTCTTTTGATTCTTGTCTCTGTTAACTTTCTCCAGTAATGCAACGATGTGAGGACACTAACATTGTCTTAAATTAGGAAAAAATGTCATTATGGTTAGTGAAGGTATTGTTTTGGGGCATAAAATTCCTGAAAAAGGGATTGAGGTGGACAAGACCAAGATTGAAGTAATTAAGAAGCTACCACCTCCAAATTCAGTCAAAGGAGTTAGAAGCTTTCTTGGTCATGCCGGTTTTTACAGGAGATTTATCAAGGACTTCTCAAAAATCACTAAACCTCTTTATAATTTGTTAGTTAAAGATGTTCTTTTTTATTTTAACAAAGAGCGTTTGAATGCTTTTAACAGGTTAAAAAAGGAATTGATCTCAGCTCCTATAATTGCTACACCATATTAGAGCCTACCTTTTGAACTTATGTGTGATCCTAGTGATCATGCTATAGGAGTTGTACTTAGGCAAAGAAAGGAAAAGAAGTTGTATGTCATTTACTATGCTAGTTGTACCTTGAATGATGTGCAACTAAATTATGACACCACTGAATATGCCACCGCTAAAAAGGAGCTCCTAGTTATTATTTTTTCTTTTGACAAATTTAGAGCATATTTAATTGGAGCTAAAACATTAGTTTATACAAATCATTCAGCTATTAAATATTTATTAGAAAAGAAATATGCAAAGCCTAGATTAATTTGTTGGGTTCTTCTTTTGCAAGAATTTGACTTGGAAATTCATGACAAGAAAGGAACTGAAAATCTTATAGCGAATCACTTGTCCAGACTTGAGTGGGGGAAGGGAAACACGAAGAAGTCCAAATTAATGAAGATTTCCCCCATGAGCATCTTCTTCTCTTAGCAAATATGCAAGTTCCATGGTATGCAGACATAGTTAATTACCTTGCTTGTGAGATTACTCCTCCTAGTCTTTCTTATCAACAAAAGAAAAAAAAATTTTCATGATGTTAAATTTTCTTATTGGGAGGAGCCCTTCTTGTTTAAGTATTTTAATGATCAACTCTTTAGAAGGTATGTGTCAGTGGAAGAGATGGAAAGTGTTCTTTGATTTTATTATTCTTTAAAATGTGGGGGACACTTTGGAGGAAACAAAATAGCAGCACAGGTATTAGAAAGTGGTTTGTATTGGCCTAACTTATTTAACGATGTTTTTAACTTTGTTAGTCTTTGTGATCATTGCCAAAGGTTACGAAATATCTCTAAAAAACATGAGATGCCATTAAATAACATTCTGGAAGTGGAGATCTTTGATGTTTGGGGCCTAGATTTCATGGGACCATTCCCATCTTCTTATTCCAACCAATACATCTTGGTGGTTGTGGATTACGTCTCCAAATGGGAGAAAGCCATTGCTCTTCCTAATAATGATGCTAAAAGCATGATGAGTTCCATCAAGAAATACATGTTTACGCGACATGGTACTCCTAGGGCAATTATCACAAATGGAGGTAAGCATTTTTATAATAAGTATCTAGATTCCCTTCTTGCAAAATATGTTGTTACTCATCGTGTAGCTACTCCATACCATCCACAAACAAGTGGACAAGTCGAGGTAACTAATAGGGAAATCAAGAAGATTTTGAAGACTACGATTGGTCAATTAAGAAAGGATTGGTCCAACAATCTGGATGATGCACTTTGGGCCTATAGAACTGTATACAAAACACCAATCGGTATGTCTCCATATCAGATGGTCTATGGTAAGGCATGTCATCTACCCATTAAGTTGGAACACTAGGCTTATTGGGCAATCCAATTTTAAAATTTCAATGCTAAAGAGGTGGGAGAAAGGAGATTGCTTCAATTGAACATGATGGATGAAATGAGGATGCATGCTTATGAGTAAGCATGACCACAGTTCCAGAACTATCAATTTCGGCTCTAAAACCACCGGTTTTGGTCTCAAAAAAGATGAAATTGGAACTGAACCACTTTTAGACAGTTTTAAAATCGCCAGTTCCGGTTCAGTTCCAGTTTGAAACCGAATTTAGATTATTTTTTTAACCTTTTTAGTTTTTTTAGCTAAATAAGAAAATTAATAACAAATAATATTATTAAATTAAATAAAGACTAAAAGAGTAAATTAATAGTTCTAAAATTTATTAAAAAATTATAACTACACAAACCATAAATTTAAAATTCTTTAATAGTATTTAATTTCTATAAATTTAAATTGAGAGATATGTCGAAAAATGGACTTGTACTCAATTTATATATATTTTTCAAATTATATTGACTACATGTCCTCTTAATTAAAATATAGAGGAATCACAATCTATATAATTCGCTTAGATTTATTTAAGAAAATAAATATTTTCATTGATGATTCATCTGTGCCTATATCGTATAAGATTTGAATTAAAAATATTTAATGAAGAATAATTTTTTCTCTTTTTCAACTTATAATTTATAAGTTATATTTATATTAAAAAATTTTAAGATGATGGTAAAGTTACTACATTTAATGATAAAAAATAAAATTAATTTAACAATTAAAAATCGTGTGTGACATGTGATATTTTCTTTTTTTTTTTTACGATTTCAATCTAGAACCGACGATTTCAAACTGAAACTATCGGTCTTAATTTTCAAATATAAGGAACCGCAACCAAACCTTAAACCACCAATTTCGATTACGGTTTGGAACCTTGAACCGTTGACCACGGTTGGATTTTGGTTCGATTCAAGTTTGAAACCGAATCGTGGTCATGTTTACTTATGAGACTGCCAATATTTACAAGGATCGAACAAAAAAATGGCATGATAAGCACATTATTTTGTGGGATCTAAGAGTCAGACAATAGGTATTACTCTATAACTCTAGACTTCGTTTGTTTCCAAGGAAATTGCGCTCTCAGTGGTCCTAACCATTCACCATAAAAGAAATTTTTCCACATGGAGCGGTTGGTATTGTTGATGGAAATTGAAGCTTCAAGGTTAATGCTTAAAGACTGAAACTGTTCCAAAATGAAACTTTTGATCCGATCAAGACTATAATAAGCCTCACCTAAAAGGAAGGGGTCACATGAGTCGAGCTTAATGACCTTAAACAAAAGCGCTTGTGGGAGACAACCCATATATATTTTGTTTTTTTTCCGTTTCCCTTATTTAAATTTTAATATATTTTCATTTTATTTTTCTTTGACCTATTTTTCACCGGACTTGAAGTTTTGTTTTTGTGTTTTTCAAGAAATTTTTTCTTACAAGTCAGTGTCTGGCACGCCTAGCCCATGCAATTTGGGACACCCGTGCCATTCTGAGCATGATTTTTCTTCTCAAGACAGTGTCTAGCATGCCTAGGCCATGCCATTCAGCACGCCCGTGCCATTTTGAGCGTGATTTTGCTTCTCAAGTCAGTGTCTAGCATGCCCAGGCTATGCCAATCAGCGCGTCCGTGCCAAGCAAAGCATGATTTTCCTTTGAGAGTTAGTGTCTAGCATGCCCAGATCGTGCCAAGTAGCACGTCCGTGTCAACCTGAGCAAGAATGTTGCATTACAAGTCAATGTCTAGCACGCCCGTGCCATGCCAACCAACATGCCCGTGCTAATCTAGAAAGTCGAACACAGACCGTGCTCACTATAGCACGCCCATGCCAAGTACTCATTTTTTTCTTTTAAATCTACAGGTCAATGTCTACCATGCCCAACTCAACACATCCATGTCACATCTCATTCAAAGAAATAAAAGAGCTGACTTTTCAGTTCCCGTGCAAACCCTAACCCTCGTCCTTTATAAACACCCTCAACTCCCTCTAACCTCTCACTTATAAACGGCACCTCTCCCTCAACACCCTCCTCCACCTTCCATTATCAAAATTCCCCAACACCAATATCACTCATCCCTTTTACCTTCCCCCCCCCCCCCTCCACCATGCCTCTATGGTATAAACGAAGTTGTTCTACTGCTTCTGTGGCTGCAAGAGTCCGACCCACACCATCCGCGGCATTTGGATCACCCCGACCTCCACCCACGGGGCCAACTCCTCCACCATTTGGAATCGGATCAAACGAGAAATAGGAAAGGTATAATAAACTCTCTCTCCATCCCATTCTCCTAATCATTTTATAGATGAGCAAGCTTTGGAACAAGTAAACCTCAAAAATGTTATTTTGGAGCCACTTAAAAGGATTGGGTGGGAGCAATTTATTACCATGAAAGATTTTGTTATTGCACCACTAATATTAGAATTTTTTAGTTCTTTTTCTGTAAATATTTTTGTCCTGGATGAAGAATACCCAAGCAATATTAAGTTTAGGTTTTTTGGCAAAAACTATGATCTTTTAGTGAATAAGGTTAGCCACATATTTGGGTTCCCCACTGAAAATGCACTTAGACAAATACCCAAAGATTTTTGTGATTACAGTACATGGACTGAACTAACTGGGAAAACTAGATGCAATCCTAGGATCTCCAAAGCTTCCCACTTATGCAATCCAGCATATAGGTACATTCACAAATTTTTGGCTAACACAATCTTTGGACAAAGTGAGAGTGATGGAGTTTTGGGGTTGAATGAATTGTACTTTATTTGGGCTACATATCAGGGAATTTTTCTTAATGTGGGTTTTTAGTTATGCCAACGATGAGCTAGAATTGCGCAGGCAGATAAAGGAGCTATTATGATGAGATGTTTTGTGACTCATATTGCTTTTTATCTGAATGCATGGAATCCCTTTCGACTAGTTTATGACATAGTAGGAGGTGGGAAAGACACTAAACTTGATTTAGATGTCATGCTGCATATGAAGCTTGTTGAAAAAATAGGAGATACATTTTGTGTTGTACGATCCCAGGAAGATAGGCCTGTTAATGATAGTGAAGATAAAGAGGAAGATCCCACTAACACAGAAGCGGATCGTCCACAACCCCCCAATATTGAAACTATTTCTAGTATATGCACCTCTAGGGCAGGACCTTGTTTTCAGAACCCATCCGACTTGTCCAACAAATAAGTTCTTGCCTGTTTATTGTCCCTAATGGACATGGTTGACGCTCGCTTTCATGGGATGGAGACTATGATTTCTGACAAGTTCCAATCCATCAAAATTATGCACGGGAGTCTTGAATCTCGACTAGACACCATGCAATCCCAATATCAAGGAATCAATAGTTAACTACAGATAGAAATCCAGATGCTGCAACACCATCCTCCACCACCCCCTACGGACTAACTTCTATGTTTCGTATTGTTATTTTTCATTTCTGTTTCTTATTACTTTCATATTGTTTATGTTTTTCATTGGGATTGTCTTTTTAATTTGGTATTTATGTTTAACACTCAATTGTTTATCCTTAATATTTTTACTTTATTATTTAGCCTGTCTTCTCTTTTTTAGGTTTTAGCCATTAACTTCTCATTTGTTTCATTCCTTAATATTTTCATTGTATTTCTCAATACAATGGTGGTAAGAGGCTCTTCATTCTTCTTTTAATTATTTGATTTTCCACATTGAGGACAATGTGCTAAACTAAGCTGAGGGAGGGACATATTTTTATTTATTTTCTTTTGCATGTTTGTTCGATATGGTTGGGATAATTATAAGCAAGATTAAAAATTATCGTAATCTTATAACTTGTATAAATTTGGTTGTTTTCTACTACAGCTTATTTCAGCTTAAATTTGAATTTTTTAACTTAATACTATTCCTTGGTGTGAATATTTGTTTTTAAGATCATAAACACCCATTTTTAAAATTATTATGATAGATATGTACATTTTGATCTAAATTTATTTAACCTTGGCCTCCTACAACAAAATTAAAAATTCTTTTAAGACAATTTTTAAAGTGCTCACATTAGAAAGAGATGATTTAAGCATTCTTTGTTAAACTACATATTTTAGCCTAAACCATCATAAGTTAATTATAACCCTTGCAACCAATTTGAAGCCTATTGTCATATCCATATTTTCTAAACATGTCATTAGCATGCATTAAATCATGTTAGAGCCTAATTACAAATTATTATGATTTAATTATGATTTTGGTGAATAATGTCATAGGGTTAGTTTAGTAATTTCACATGTGTAGAGATTTAATTTCTTAATGATATGATTTATGCTTATATAGTTGATTTATGGTGCCATAAATTATTTTAGTAATTTTAATTATATAGAAAATTACTTTATGGCATGATATGTATATTTATAAAGTTTTTATTATGTGTACTTAGACTTAGTGTAGTGTCTAATTATAGCCTTAGGATGAGAGAAACCTAAAACAAATCCTAGCCTTCTATCTATAAGACTTTTGACCAAGTCAATCTTGTCTCTACACAATGGCAAATTATCAAATTGCCATTAATGAATTAATATGAGCCCTTGGATGAGTTTTTAAGATCTAATCTCCACCGTTCATTTGGAGAAATTACCAAAGTGCCTAAAAGTCATCTAAAACCTAAATAATCAAACATGCAACAACCCATCTTCTTCTTCATCAAAACTCTAGCCACCCAAACCAAATTCTCTCCCTCTCTTCTCCATTTTTCTTCACTACACCATAAAAGCCACTATTTTTTAACAAGTTCAAGCAAAAATATTTAAATACCTAAGCTAAGGAAGTGAATTCTTGCATCAAAATTCTGGATTTTCACCATTTGGTAAACTTTTTCTCACTAAAACCTATTCTACCTCTTTCTCTCTCATCTAAAATCTTAGTGATTTTTCAAACTAAGGCTAGAAATAAGTTCTCATACATTTATTTATGTTATTCATGCATTTAGATTTTTATTTTCATTAAGTCTAAGTATTTATTTAGAATTTTCTTTTCTTATAAGGTTCTACCTCCAAGAATAAGGGAAAAGAGATGTTAGGAGATTATCATTTTGCAGGTTTGTGCTATTTCTCATCTTTAGATATTTTTAGGAATTATTTGGTATGATTTTATATTTTTGTGCTTTAAGATTTGATTTTTATGCTTTAAATGAGTTGATCTATGTTTAATATGTCTCATTTATGCTAGATGTAATTTTTATGAAATTTTAGTTCATACTTTTCATATTGATCGAATTTAATAATATTTTTTTAAAAAAAAATCTCTATATTAGTTTTTAGTGATTTTATGCTTAAATCTACATGTATGAATATTGTAGAT
>CANUEX010082121.1:0-13951 GCA_948099535.1 Jatropha multifida | reverse complement strand
TGGGTGCTTGATCGCCGGATTCCATGGCCAGTTGGCCGGAGACGCGAAGGGGAATGGGGAGGGGAGTTTGCTGCGCGCGCGAGAGAGAGGGAACGGGGAAGGAGAGAGGGAGGAGAGAGAAAAAAAAAGTTTTTCTTTTTTTCTTTATTTATTTATTATTATTATTATTATTATTATTATTATTATTATTATTATTATTTATTTTAATTAAATGGTTTCGGTTCAATTTGAACCGATTTGGTCTAACTCAACGATTTCGCCCAATTCCATTTGATTTAAGGGTTTTTCGACTGAATTAGACTATTTAAATTCGGTTTTCGATTCGGTTCGCGGCATAAAATATTATTTTTCGCCAATTCTTATTGGTGGAAATTTACAATTAAATTTTTAAATAAAAATTCTTTTAAAAGTAAATTAATGGGTTATTTCACACTAATTATTACTTTTAAACTTTAATATCATCAATTATAATTTATTAAAAAATAAAGGAAGCATTAATTTATTTGAAAAATTTTTATAAAATTGTGTTTAAGATTCTTCCGAAGATATACCACGCGTTTCACGCGCCTGTGACAAGATTGATATACTTATCCTTGGAACTTGGAAGTATTGATTAAGTCGGCAGTCATGTTCATTTTCCTACCACCACCAACAGGTTCTTGTTCACTTTTAACGGCTAGTTTTTCCATTGTAATCCTATTTAACGAACGCTAAAATCCATTTCTTTGCTTACAAAAATACATTTTCTCTGTCTAGCCGTTAGCTGGCCTTTCCAACTTGGAACTTGTCAACCCTTCCTCATTTCCATGTCTTTTCTTACGGCTAGTTTTTCCATTGTAATCCTATTTAACAAACGCTAAAATCCATTTCTTTGCTTACAAAAATACATTTTCTCTGTCTAGCCGTTAGCTGGCCTTTCCAACTTGGAACTTGTCAACCCTTCCTCATTTCCATGTCTTTTCTTACGATAATAATAATATAATTATTATTTTCATTTTCTCTCAAATTCACAAGGCTCTATATATATTCATAGTCTCTTAATCAGTTCAGAAACAAAAATGGATTGCTTGGTTTTGCCTGTGTCAATATTAAGAAAGCGCTACACAGGCTCTCGCTTAGGCTACCGGGCGTTAACTGAAGATTTTGAACCGCCGGTGACGGTTGTGGTGGGGAAAGAGAAGAGAGAGTTCTTGGTTGATCCATTTGTACTAGAAGAGAGCCCATTTCGACTTCTGATAGAAACGGTGAAAAAAGATGATGATCGTACGCGTACGGTGATGATGAGAAGAGAAAAGAAAGCAATCTTCGTTGACGTCGATGCCATTTTGTTCGAGCATATGTTGTGGTTATTGTACAATGATTCTTCTTCTTTGTTTCAGCTTAATCTCAAGGAGATTGTTGACTTCTATGCTCAAGATTATTAGAAAATGATGATGATTAAAGGAAAAGGTAATTAACTATACATGTATTGTGATTGGTAATTAATTTCTAGTTTCAATTTTCTGTATAATAAATAAACTAGTTACGTCATGCGTAGTGTGGATTGCAATTTTAAATAATTGATATAAATTAAATTTGATTGAAAAATATAAATAAATTAATATGATGAAAATATAATATTTGTCAATTACCTTCTCTTTTTTCTTTAACAATGATAACAAAAAAAAATATTAATCTAATTTTTTCTATAAATTTAAAAGTGATAAAAAATTCTAAACTAACAAATTAAAAATAATAAACTCACTTTCTTAGCTAAACTTAAAATTAGCTTGCTTAAACAATGTTTATGCTTAAACAATGTTTATACTTAAAATTAAAAACAATAAGTATAAACATTGCTTTTACAAATTAAAATAATTATTCAAATCATAAAATTATTTGAAAAGGAAAAAAAATAAATTTTATGAATAATTAACCATATGTGTCTTTTGCTCAAGATATTAATTTTTAACGCTATCTAAAAATATGTTGAACATAAAAAAGAAAATAAAAAATTGTGTGATAAATTTCTTATATGTATTACTCATATACATAATACTCAAAATGGAGTTGTGATTTAGAAAAAAAAAAAAGAAAGAAGATAATTAAATTATAAAATTACAAAATGTTATATCACTATATAGTGTGGTTATTAATTATTGAAAAAACTAATTAGTGGTCTATTATTATTACCAAAAGTTATTATTTAGATCATTAAATATTGTAAAAGAAAGAAAGCAAATAGTTTTTTATTAATGAAAAAAATTTATTATATGGTTACCAATTATTGAATAAAGAAAATAAAAAATTTAATAATTTGATTAGGTGGTCTTCATACTGATGTATAGTATTCATTTTTCTATTTAAGATATTAAACATGTTTATTGATTAAATTTTAAAAAATTAATTTTTTTTTGCAGAAGTTACATGCAGTTAGCAAATTAAATAGTTGGATCATATTACAACTGCATTCTTATTAATTGTTAGGTTTTTAAATGTAAAGAATCTCTTAATCTTATGTATAAAAAATTGCATAGGACGTCGAAATAGAAGCAAGCCAGGGTATATGTTAATAAATTGAATTAAAAAGTCAATTGGTTTTATTCATTTTAGTTCAATTCAAGTTGTTATTTTATTTTAGTTTGATTTTAAGTAATCCAACTTTTGTTTCTAAGCAAAACTTATAAAAATGCACTCAAAATAATTAAATTTCTTCAAAGGCTATAATTTAATTTAAAACTCATAAGATTAAGCAGAAATCATAATTAATATAATAAATGAGAGAAAAAAATAAGTGAAAAAAAATAAATATTGAAAAATTTCTCAAGTAAGATAAATGCAAATGCTAGAATGTTAGAGAGTTTATCTTTTTCTAAGAAAGTGCCATATTAACACAATGTAAAATCTTCATAATTCTCCTTTATATATAATAATAATAATAATAATAATAATAATAATAATAATAATAATAATAATATACAGTCGTGTCTTTGATCATGTAAAACCTAGATTTATAGAGAAATTATTGTGTAGCACCTATCATGCACAGTAATTTCCAACTCACAATTAAGGATATATGATATTAAAATGTATTGTTTTCAGAATTGATAATGAAAAATATATACAGTATATTAATTGAAATAAACCAAATTAAAAAAGAAATGCTCAAAAGTTCAAGGTGTTTTTGGTGATTAAACATTTTAAATATTAATTTTAAATTATCAATTTTTAAATACATCATGTCAAATGGCTAATCTGATATATTCAATAGAGCATTATTTGTTATTAACTTAATTATCAAAGTTCAATTTTTCTTTCTTTTATTAATGGTTAGTCTTTTGTATGACGTGCGTTACACTTTAACTGTATTCGTTATATACTTATTTATTTATTCGTTTAGTTTTTTATCTGTATAATATTAAAACATAAATTTTTATTTAGATTAAAATAAATATAAGTAGTTAATACCATATATCCAAGAATAAATAGTGTTGGAGATGCTATATAACATGTCATACATAACCATTAATAGAGATATACGTCACACTATGTATTTAACAGGGAAAAATAATATTAGAAAACTTCTTACTTTTCACACCTGTTGGAAATAAAAATATACTTAGACAAAACATAGCTTAAGCATATCTTTTTACATGGTGGACCATACGGAGAACAAACTCCTTAAATACATGTATACAACTGAGGAAGTTACATATGCAGACACAACTGATCTCGACCTTAGTTCTATTTTTGTCAGTTTGAATAGATGAAATTCTAACTGCTAATGCCTCATAGGGCCAAAATCTGAAAAAACATTGGCATGTTATATGAGATGTCACTCAATGAGTAAAAACTATCATAAATGATTATTTGAAGGGAGAAAAAAAACACCTTCCTAAATTATCATGTAATTTACACATACCTCCTTCTATGTTTTAAAACTAACACGCACCTCCCAAAATTAACAATCCATTACACAACTACCTCCTTCCATCCAAAATCAGCCTTATGAGATGTCCTTTGACATATTAATTACTTCTACTCCATCTCTCCTTCAAGAATGAAACCTTATTTTTTTACTTTCTCTTCTCATGGCAAAGAGTCCATCGTCGGCAAAGAGAGGTCACTACTCTAACCTGTGACATCCTGACCCGGTAAAGCGATCCTAAGAGAATAGGTATAGTAGAGCTCTTAGCTAATTTCTAGGATGGCAGGCTAGCTAGGGTAATAGAATACGCGACAAAGGAATGAATCGAATTATATATCGAAAGGGGAAAAATTAATCATCAAAGGTGCCTTTTGTTGGAATGGCTCGGAGAGTTAGAACAACTCCTAGGTTAAACGCGCTCTCTTAGCAAAAATCTTAGGATAGATGACCTCTAGGGAAGTTCTCGTTTCACCTGCAGGACAAAACTGGGCGGGTCTTGCTGATCCAGTATAGGATGGTGCTGGCTTGATCTAAAGCGGACAATTCCTCTAGTAGTTGGAGTTAGGGCGTGGCAATTTAGTATCATAGTTGAACCTCCTCCAATAGATGTATGGTTCAAGGACGAACCATACGAAAGCTGGTGGGCCTATAACATCCTAGCACGAAAAAGCGATCCTAAGAGGGCGGGTAGAGCAGAGCTCCTAGCTAGCTTCTAGGATGGCAAGCTAGTAGGGTAGTGGAACGTAGGATACATGAACGAATTGGATCGTATATCGAAAAAGTGGAAACTAAACATCAGAGGCTCCTTTTGATGGAATGATTTGGAGAGTTAGAAGAACTTTAGGATTAAGCATGCTCGCTTAGGGAAAATCTTAAGATGGGTGACCTCCTTGGAAGTTTCCATTTCACCTGTTGGACAAATCGTGCAGATCTTACCGATTATGGGATGGTGCTGGCTTGATCCAAAACGGATAATTCTTCTGGTAGTTTGAGTCAGGGCATAACACAACCATTTACCAATTTGAGGCTATTATTATTTTGATCATTATTAAAGACTAGTTGTAAATAGAGTCCAATTAAGAGTTAGACTCTTAATAAGTTTATTGTATCTTGTATATGTATATATATGTGACCCTATTGATAAAAAAAATACATGATAATATTTTCTCCCACATTAAATTACATGGTATCAGAGCCTTAGGCTCATTAGACTTTATTTTTCTCTTTTGCATTGAAGATTTCGGTGTATCTCCCATCGCTGTCAGCCTTGGTGACCACTCTAGGGGTCACTATTTTGTCTCATCGCCTACCCCAGGGCTTCTCCAGTTGCCAACCGGCATTCCTAAAATTTGGCCACCAAATTCCCTGCGCGTGGGTCCCACACGCCCAAACTGTTTTTTGCTACAGTACCACGCGTTGGCGCGTGACAGCGCGTCTGGCTATTTTTGGCGATTGAAATTTCTTTTCTGGCTTCAACTATAGGTCACCAGTTTACTCAAGTGGTCATTTTTCTAGTCTGGCAATGTTTTGGTAGGGGATTCTTAGTTTTGTCATAATTACTTAGCATTTCAAGTTACTGCTATTCTTTTGGTGCCTCTACTTTTGAGATGCTGGTGGGATGTTTAGTTTTTACTTATAATGAGTACTGAACCTAAAGATACTATTACTGAATTGATTTTAGTAATGAATAAAATTACAAAACATAAATTGAAAGGGATAAATTATTTAGATTGGAGTAAGACAATTAGAATTAAGGAGTGTTGAAAAAAATGATCATCTAATTGATGATCCACTAACTGGTGACACTAAGCAAAGTTGGCTAAGGGAAGATGCTAAGTTATTTCTCATGATTTGGAATTCTATTGACAATGATGTGGTTGGGTAAATTATTCATTGTGAGTTTGTTAAAAAATTAATGGAATATCTTGAATTTTTATACTCGGAGAAAGGTTATTTGTTTGGTATGTATGAAGTCTGCAAAGTATTTTATCAGGCCGACTTACAAGATAAGCCCCTTATAGCTTATTTCATGGAATTTAAGAAGATTTTTGAGGAACTTAATGTTTTGTTGTCTATTAGCGCCAATGTTAAGGTTCAACAGACTCAGCGAAAACAAATGACTATTATGAGTTTTCTTATAGGTCTTACTTCGATTTTTGAAACTGCCAAATCACAGGTTCTTTTATGCAGTGACGTTACCTCTCTTCAGGAAACTTTTGCTAGATTACTGTGTAGTGAAGGCTCTCATACTCCTTCCCCTTTTGAAAATAGTGCCCTTGTGAGTCATAATCAGGTAGCTAGGCAGCCAGGAAACAAAAGAAGAGGAGGAAATAATTGTCGTAATGGAGCAATTAATCGGGAGGTGAGCATCATTATCTGCCATTATTGCCTTGAACCTAGTTACACTAAGTGGTATTGCAAGAAACTGATAAATAAGCCGCCAAGGGCAAATATGGTCAGTAAAGATTCTACAGTTGCTTCTTCTAACAATAATGTAACGATTTCTATTGCGGAGTATGCTAAGCTCTCTAAATACCATTCTTCTAAGTCTGTTGATTCCTCAATTACCGCTATTGCCAATTTAGATACATCTCATACAAGTCTTATGTCTACCTCATCAGAGTGGGTCATTAATTCTGGTTGCACAAATCATATGACAGGTAACCTGTTACCAAACCTTTGCAGGTTTACACACATTTCAGTCATGGACCTAAGTCAAAACAACCACATGTTGAATTTCTAAATTAGTCAAATGTTTCAGTTATTTTCTTTTCATTATTTGTGTTTTGTAGGAGGGAGTTCCTCCATTTTCTTTCCATGTTCTTAGTTGAGGAGAGTGTTCCTCCACGTAGAAGTATTGCTCCTTTGATGTAGGAGGTAGTTATGCCTCATTGCTGTATTTAAACAATAACATCAATGAGAACAGCAAGCTTCGAAATCAATTAAGTGTTTGAGCACTTAAAGTCTCAAGGGGTACCAGGTTCCCTCTTTTAGAGCCTGAATCTTCTGTCACCATAGGTCAAAAAAAGAAAACCCTTAACCCAAACACTCAAACACCTACCACACCCTTAACCCACAGACCCATAACCAGATCCATAACTTGGGACCATAACAATTTGGTATCAGAGCCAGGAGTTATGGGAGATTCTGTTCAATATCAACTTACCAAGCTCTTTGATTTGCCGTTGGCCTAACAACAAGCAAACAAGGTCCGCAGTGAGAAAGTTGAGCAATTGCACACTAAATTGGATGGAATGTCTTAAGACTTAGAATCGACTAAGAAGGGATTGCAATCTGCTAGCACTGAAATTCAAGCAATGTCCAGGAGAGATAAGGGAATTTTGGGTGCTTTGATTTTCGAAAATTCTGGAGGAAGTTCGATAGTACCAAAATTCACAAAGCTTAATTTTCCTCGCTATAAGGGCTGGAAGACCCTTTGGGGTGGCTTTACCAATGTCAACACTTTTTCCAGCACCAACAAACACCCGAAGAAGAAAAGGTGAGTTTGGCTTCTTACCATTTGGAGGGGATTGCTCAGCTGTGGTATGTGCAGCTGTTGGATGATATTCCAGATCCCAATTGGGATGAATTTACACAATAATGCAATCTTTGGTTTGGGCCTCCAATCCGCAGCAATAAGTTGGGAGAACTGGCAAAGCTCAAGTAAACGAGTTCTGTTGTAGAATAGCAGAATAAATTTGAAGCTTAGTATCTCGTGCTGGCACTCTTACCCAACATTAGAAAGTCCAGCTCTATCTCAGTGGGTTATAGGATCCCATTGCGGTTGAAGTGGAACTTCACCACCCAAAAGATTTGGTGAATGCAATGAGTATCTCCAGACCATATGAATGAAAATTATTTCCATGTTCCTTAACTGTGAGAGACACCAGTCACAATATCTTCACACCAAAATCCTATGCCAATCGATTGGTGAAGTGTTTGACTCGAGAGGAGATGGAAGAGTGACAGAAAAAGGGATTGTGTTTTAACTGTGATGAACAGTTTGTTCGTGGCCATCAATGTAAAAAGCTATTCTGGATAAATTTGGAGGACACAGATGCGACAGACAAAACACTTTCAGACCCAAATCTAGAACCACCAGAGATTTCATTGAATGCCATTATTGGAATTCGAAACCCTCAATCTATGCGTTTGATGGGTAGTTGGAAGGGGGGGGGTCAAATTTTGGTTCTAATCGACTCGGGTAGCACCCACGACTTTGTATCTAAATCAAAAGTTGAGGAGTTGGATGCTGAAGTGAATGAGAAGAGTGGCTTAAAGGTTAATGTCGCCAATGGAGAACAAATTAACAGCCTAGGTATATGCAAGGGAATTCCAATTCTATTGGAATCTAATTCTTTTTTGGTGGATTTATTTATTTTGCCCCTAACCGATTTCAATGTGGTTTTGGGAGTTAATTGGCTTCGAACCTTGGGACCCATTCTTTGGGATTTTATTGTCATAATTATGTCTTTCTTCCAGTAGGGACACTTGATAGAACTACAGGGCATCAATTCTTCATACTCGACAAAGCAGTCGGACCTCAACAGTATGCAGATTTCCTCTGATTCAGATATCCAACTATAGAAATTGTTAGCTGAGTTTGCTTCTTTATTTAGTGCTCCAACTGGATTACCTCCCAGCAGAGCCTATAACCACCGAATTCCTCTAGAACCAGGGGCAAGACTTATTGTGGTTTGACCTTATCGATATCCACATGGGCAGAAGGACGAAATTGAGAAGCAGTGTGCAACAATGTTACAATAAGGTATAATCTGCCCTAGTCGGTCACCTTTTTCTTCACCAGTGATTCTGGTTCTAAAGGCAGACGGTTCTTGGCGTTTGTGTTGATTACAGGGAGTTAAACGCTAAAACCATGAAGGAAAAATTTCCTATTCCGATGATAGATGAGTTATTAGAAGAGTTGGGAGGAACTAAATTCTTTACAAAGCTGGATCTTCTATTTGGATACTTTCAGGTGGCCATGCAACCTTCTGATGTCGAAAAAACAGCATTTTGGACTCATCATCACCACTTTGAATTTTTGGTGATGCCGTTTGGCCTTTCCAATGCTCCTTCAACCTTTCAATCTTTAATGAATGAGGTATTTCAACCATACTTGAGGAAATTTGTTCACATTTTCTTTGATGATATCTTGGTTTTCAGTCAAACATGGACAGAACATCTCCACCACTTGCGGCTGGTATTTTAGCTGTTGATGAAGAACAGTTTATTCCTCAAACATTCCAAGTGTGTTTTTGGATAGAATCAAGTTTCTTATTTGGGTCACATTATTTCTCAAAAAGGGGTGTAGGTGGATCAATCCAAAATCTCAACAGTCCTGGACTGGCCCAAGCCCAACACTATTCATGGTTTAAGAGGCTTTTTAGGGCTAACGAGTTACTATCAAAAATTTGTATAGAACTATAGCATCATCGCTGCTTCACTCACGGTTATGTTAAGGAAAAATGGTTTTCGCTGGACAAAAGAAGCTGCCTCTGCTTTTAAAAGATTGAAGTCGGCAATGACATCAACACCCATCTTAGTTCTGCCCGATTTTGAACTAACATTTATTGTTGAATGTGATGCCTCTGGTACAGGAATTGGAGCAGTTCTGTTACAATAAAATAAACCAGTAGCCTACTTTAGCCGATCCATGGCAGCACACCATCAAAGCCTTCCGGCTTATGAGAGGGAATTGATTGGGTTGGTGAAAGCTAACAAACACTGGCACTCTTATCTTTGGGGCCAAGAATTTATTGTTCGAACAAATCACTATACACTCAAGTATCTATTGGAGCAATGTCATCTTTCCTCTACACAACAACACTAGGTTAATAAACTGATGGGGTTTTATTTTACAGTAGAATACAAAGCTGGGAAGTCCAATGTTGTTACCGACGCCCTATCCCGCCGAGATGCTGATCAATCTGTTCTTATGGCAGTTTCTATGCCCCAGCTAAGCTTGTTTGATGATATCCAGAGAGAGCAAATTAATTTTGAGAAAGTGCAACAATGAATCTCTGCAGTCAACAATGGTACATCCTCTTCTAAATGGAGTTTCAAGCAAGGTTTACTCTTTTACAACAACCGAGTTTACCTTTCGCAAAATTCTCCATCCATTTAACTCGTGGTTAGTGCCCTCCATAACCAGGTTCATGAAGGCTACCAGAAAACACTGTACAGGATTACTCGAGATTTTTATTGCTTTGGAATGAAGCAGTATGTGAGGGACCTTGTGCGAGCTTGTGATACATGTCAGAGGCACAAAACTGAAACGCTCCAACCAGCGGGACTCCTTCAACCTCTTCCCATTCCAACTCAGATTTGGGCTGATATCTCTATTGACTTCATAGAAGGAATTCCTACTTCGTGAGGGAAGAATGTACTGCTGGTGGTCATAGATAGGTTCTCAAAATATGGCCATTTTTTGGCTTTGTCTCATCCCTATACAACTGTAAGTGTTGCTCGATCCTTTTTTGACAACATTTTTAAATTACATGGGATGCCGAAAACTATTGTCAGTGACAGGGATGTAACCTTCACTAGTTCCTTTTAGAAAGAACTATTCTGCTTATGTGGCACAAAGCTGTGTTTCAGTTCATCTTATCATCCACAATTGGATGGTCAAATGGAGGTTGTTAACCGCACCATTGAGATGTATCTTCATTGTTTCACTAGTGCTCATCTGAACAAGTGGATTGAATGGTTATCTTGGGCTGAGTTCTGTTACAATACAAGTTACCATTTCGCTCTCAAGACCACTCCTTTTGAAATAGTGTATGGCCGACCTCCTCCCCAATTGCTGTCATATCTGCTTGGTAGCTCCTCCATTGAGGCTGTCGACATTGTTTTGAGAACAAGGGATGAGATGCTGACATTACTTTGCTAAAACTTGCAGCGCGCACAACAGAAAATAAAGCACACTTATGATCAGTCTCATCGTCCATTGGAATTTCAAGTGGGAGATAAGGCTTTGCTGTGTCTACAGCCTTATTGTCAAAGGTCAGTTGCTAAACGAAGAAATCAAAAACTTTCAGCCAGGTTCTATGGCCCATTTGGGGTACTTGAGCGCATCTTCCATGGCTTATAAGCTGGATCTTCTTGCGGACACAAAACTCCATCCATCATGTTTCTAGCCTTAAGCCTTATTATGAGGGTCAATCTACTTCCTCTATACTGCTGCCATCAGTTCCACCAGTTGAACCTTTTCATCCCTTAACTATTTTGGGTCAGTGTGTCAAAGGGGGAAATCAGGAGGTTTTAGTCCATTGGATAATTCATCTCCAGTAAATGCCTCATGGGAGAATGTTCGGGAAATTTCAATCTGATTTCCAAAATTTGCGCTTGAGGACAAGCTTCCTTTGGGGACGGGAAGTAATGTTACCAAGCCTCTGCAGGTTTACACACATTTCAGTCATGGTCCTACGTCAAAACAACCACATGTTGAATTTCTAAATTAGTCAAATGTTTCAGTTATTTTCTTTTCATGATTCGTGTTTTGTAGGAGGGAGTTCCTCCACTTTCTTTCCATGTTCTTAGTTGAGGAGGGTGTTCCTCCACGTAGAAGTATTGCTCCTTTGATGTAGGAGGTAGTTATGCCTCACTGCTATATTTAACCAATAACATCAATGAGAACAGTAAGCTTCGAAATCAATTAAGTGTTGAGCATTTAAAGTCTCAAGGGGTACCAGGTTCCCTCTTTTAGAGCCTGAATCTTCTGTCACCATAGGTCGAAAAAAGAAAACCCTTAACCCAAACACTCAAATACCTACCACACCCTTAACCCACAAACCCATAACTAGATCCATAACTCGGGACCATAACATAACCCTAATCTCCTATCCTTATTGAAAGAACCTGAACAATTTAATTGTCATGTTACTCTGGCTTATGGGTCCATATCTTTTGTTAAGTGTATTGGCACCGCTAATCCCGTCCCATCTCTTCCATTGTCTTCTATTTTTTGTTTACCTCGTTTTTCATTTAATCTATTCTCTATTAGCAAAATTACTCGTATACTAAATTATTGTGTTAAATTTTATCCTACCTATTGTGTTTCAGGATCTTTTGATGAAGTGAATTACTGGTAGAGGATGTGAGTCTGGTGGCCTTTATCTTCTGGATAAACAAGTTTCATTATCTCTAACTTGTGTTGGTGCTCTATCTCCTCTTAAGGTTCATTACTATTTGGGCCATCCTTCGTTGTCTACTTTAGAGAAGTTCAGCCCATAGTTTCAGTCTTTATTAATTTTAAAATGTGAATCTTGTCAATTTGCCAAACATCATCGTTTACCTTTAGTTCCTCGAGTCAATAAATGAGTTTCATCCTCTATTGAGTTAGTACATTTTGAGATTTGGGGTTCGTGTTTTGTTATTTCTAAAACTGGCTTTAAGTATTTTGTTACTTTTGTGGATGATTATTCTCGTGTTACTTGGTTATTTTTAATGAAAACTTATTCTCAAATGTTCTCTAATTTTTGTTCCTTTTGTGCTGAGATTAAAACTCAATTTAATACCTCTAGTCGCCTATTGCAAGTGAAAATGCTAAAGAATATCTATCTAGTTCTTTTCAATCTTATACGTCACAAAATGGTATTCTCCATCAAACATCTTGTGCTGATACTCCATCTCAAAATGGGGTTGCAAAAAGAAAAAATCGACATCTTCTTGAGGTTGCTAGGGCACTTATATTTCAAATGAAGGTCCTTAAACATTTTTGGGCTGATGCTATTTCTACTACATGTTTTTTATCAATCACATGCCTTCTTCTGTGCTTAATGGTGAAATTCCTTATAGTGTCTTATTTCCTTCTAAGCTTCTATTCCCCATTGAACCTCGTATTTTTTTTGTACTTGTCATGTTCATGATGTTCATCCATAAGTTTTCAAATTAAATCCAAAGTCCCTTCATTGTGTTTTCCTTGGGATTCTCAGCATAAAAAAGGGTATCGTTATTTCTCTCCTAATCTTAACCATTATCTTATTTCTGTAGATGTCACATTATTTGAGAATACTCCATTTTTTCCTTCTTCTGTATATAAGAGCGAGAGGGAGGATGATGAGCTTTTTAGTCTACTATATCCAACAACTTCATTGCTATCCTGCTCCTACTCCTACTCCTATTCTTGAACTTTCACCTGCTCTTGCTACATCGTCTACTGCTCATTTTCCTACTCCTGCACCAGCATCTGCTCACCCTTGTCTTGAACAAGTTTATTCTGGGAGAACAGGAACTCTTAACTCACTTCCCCCACCTGCCGTTTCAAAAGAAAATCTAGTTCACTCTACTCAACCTGAGCCTATGCCATCTACTCCTTAGTCAAACCTTGACCATCCCATTGCTCTTCGAAAATGTAAATGCAAGTGTACCTATCCTATTTCTTCTTTTGTTAGTTATGATCATCTCTCTTCTTCATCTCGTTGTTTTGTAAGTAAACTAGACTCTGTTTCTATCCCTAAAACTATTATTCAAGTTTTGTCCCATCTTGATTGGTGTGCAACAATGAAAGAAGAAATCGCTGCCTTAAATACTAATGGTACTTAGGATCTTGTGCCTCTCCTAACAGGTAAGAATGCTATTGATTGTAGGTGGGTTTTCACCATTAAAGTGAATCCCAATGGGTCAGTTGCTCGTCTCAAGGTTCGTTTAGTTGCTAAGGGCTATTCTTAGATTTATGGCCTTGATTACTCATACATTTTTTCTCCTGTAGCCAAATTGTCCTCTGTTAGTTTGTTTATTTCTTTAGCAGCTACATTTGACTAGCTTTACATCAGCCAGATGTTAAGAATCCCTTTCTTCATGGGGATCTTCAGAAGGACGTTTACATGGAACAACCACCCAGTTTTGTTTGGGTAATGTGTGTAAACTTTACAAATCTCTTTATGGCCTAAAATAGAGTCCTCGAGCTTGGTGTGGTAGATTTTCAATGTGGTACACTAATTTGACATGCAGAAGAGTACTTCTGATCATTCTGTGTTTTTCAAAAGTAAAACTTGATGATTCTACTTGTGGTTTAAGTTGATGACATTGTTAGGGAGCAAT
>CANUEX010082113.1:0-22434 GCA_948099535.1 Jatropha multifida | reverse complement strand
CTTAAATAAGCTTAGAAAGCTTTAGTCTTGAACTTTCTCTTTGCCTTTGGTAGAGGGTTCTCCCACTTCTTCAAAGTAGGAAAAATACCCATTAGAAACAAAAATTAACAAAAGAAATAGATGGAGCATGATTTAATGCATCAATTACATGTCCTAACCGTGAATTCTACTTATTAATTCATAAAACTCAAAAATCACAACTTACTTGTTCTTGGTGAAAACTCCAATTCCTTAGCTTCGGACTCCAAATTCTTACTCTTTTCACTTAATTCCTAAGGTTTAATTACTAAACTTTGGTTTAATTCTTGCAATTTAAGGTAGTTTAGAGGTAAGAAAAATTGAAAGAAATGGAGAAGGAGATGAAGGAGAAGTTGGCGTTGGAGAAGAAGAAGAAGAAGGAAGAGAATGTGTTGCTTAATGAGTGGTAACTTTTAAGTAGAAATGTCAAATTTGACTTCTTCATTTTATGCCAAATGAATGGCTATGATCAAGTCTCTAGTATTCTCATCCAATGGCTCTAAATATTCATCAAATAATTCTCCACTAATTATTATTTAACTCCACCAATTAATTAAATTAACTCCATAAAAATAATTCCTCAATTATTCCTTAACATACTACACTAGAAAACACTATCCATTAAATACCTTAGTTCTCCAAAAATATTCAAGCAATATTTCTACCCACCTAAATAATGCAAACATGCTCCAAAAATATTAAATAAAATATTTAACATTACATAGTAATTTTTCTGAACCGAAATAATACTAAGTCCCAGACCGATGGTATTATTCACAGACCGGTGAATCACTATTACCAACACTGAAAAATGATACAGAAAAATGGACTGTTACACTAACCAGCCCCTGGCCTGTACCGGCTAAGGTTGCCAGGTGCCTAGTTGGTAGTACCAGCGAGGAGATGCCCGGTGCTGGCCAAGGAGTCTAGCCAAGCCATTTGCCTATAAAAGGGCACTTCCTCCCCTCATTTGACCTCACCTCTTGTTGCTTGATCGAACACTTCTCAAGCATCAACAACTCTCATTCTCTCTTATATGATTCTACAACCAAAGAGTTTGTCTCTACTCATCTTCCATAGTTGAGTTTAAAGCTCGACTCGGCTCTCAAAAGTCGATCTTTTCGACTTTCAATCACACTTTGACCTTTCTTAAGCCAAAGCTACTAGTGAGGTAATTAATTATTAATCAAATCTAGTGATTGATTAATTATTCATCATTTAACAATATTATAAGACTATAATACGGGTCCTTGCTCCCTACCTTAGCAATATTTTGGAGCAAGACTTGATTTCCTTAATCGAGGAGGCGAACCAAGGAACTTTAAAGCTACATGCAAGCCAACCTCTCAACCCCGACCTGATGTAGGGTATAATCACTAAATTCAAACTTTGTCAATTAAGTCCTCTCCGTCTGGCACCTTATCAACTATCAAGCCCGGTCCATCCGGCACTATGCATGCTTTAAGGTCGATCCATTCGACAAAATCTCGAAACCAATTTTCAAACAAAAGACCAGAATCAGCTAGCAAACCAGTAAGTCCACTCTAAGAGTGGCACCTTTAAAACCCTACCATCCTAATCGATGGTAGAACTTCATGCGGCCTGATCCTCATACAAATGAGGTACGAAGGCATACCTATGGATTCAGCCTAGGTAGCAAAACCTTGATCGAACTGACCGGTCTGGACTTAGGGGAATGTGTTGCACGACCTAGAACCCCTTGATAACGAGGCTAGAGTCGAGCTCCCCTCTGAAATACACACCTTTACTACAACTGCTTACTTTTAATGCACTATATTTCTAATATTGACATGCATTATGAGTATGCCCATGCATCGATTAAACTAACATTCATACAAAACAATAATTTTGATTCTTAATTTGAACCCAACTTGTCGATCCATGCAATTAAACCGAAAACCTAGTCCCAAAACCCAACAATTCGAGGCTAGTGCATTTTACCCATCGTGGCACACAATAAAGTAGTCAATCATGGGGTTTTTACCCTATATTTTCCCCTAAAATAAAAACAAATTCTCGCACACCACACACAGTCAATGCGCTCCAAAGAGCCAACCAGACATCACTTAAGCGCTAAACATAGCCATAAGACTAATAAAATTGGTAATCAGATAAATTAATCACACAACCTAATCGCATATAGGGCTAACCTAAAAAGTGAACCGGGAAAGGACCACAGTAGGGTTTCGACCAGCCTCGGCGTTTTTCAGTTTCTTTCGTGACAAGTCGACCAATGGGACCATCCGAACAAATCACTACCACAGCAGGACTATCCCACGATGCCTGAGAGGGGGCTCACAGTGCTAAAAGAGGGTCCCGGCGTAGCACCGTTGGTGTCGACATTAGGCTGGCCAGTGCCGATCCTAGCTAATTACCAGAATGCCCCTCTTCTTTAGTTTCTAGATTTTTAGGCTTCTAGGGGTCCGTTCGAGGCTCGAATGACATCTGATCGAGCTGATTCTTGTGCCATTAGAGCCATAGCAGAATTTTTTAAAGCCTGATCATGAAATCATGCAACAGTTAGTGCAATTTTAAAACAGGCAGTTAGTGCAATCTCTCAAATCAATCACTCAGTGTAAATAAGCAGTTAGTGTAAATTTTGTATAAATAGGCAGTCAGTGCCATTTCCTAAACTAGTCATTCAAAACAGGTGATCAATACAAATTCAGAATAGGCAGTTAGAGCGATCTCTCAAATCAATCACTTAAGATAGGCAATTAGTGCAGCCACAATTCAAGCATTCAGTGCAGGCAAATAAGATAAGCAGAAGGGATATGCGAAGGCAAACAGAAATCTCACAAACATAAGAAAAGTAACTGTTCCTATAATAAAAGCATTCGGTGCCTAAAACAGGGTGACACTAACCCAAAGTGTACTAGTATGGCTTCTAGAGCCAACAAAAATACATTAATCCAAAAGACAATCCAACTACTTGCACTTCTTCGATCGTCCATCTCTCTCTACCAATTCCCCTCTAGCAATGCACTCCTAGGTAAAGGCATTAGAAGGGGCTACCTATAATGCCCCAAAGCAACAAAAATATCCTGGTCCCACTTAAGAGTTTATTGTAGAGAAACAGAAAAGTCAATAATGAACATCAATGGTCAGAATGAAATAGGAAAACCAAAAAGGAAAAGAGAGGAAACTCACAGGCTCGTTGATAGAATACTTGGGCTAGTCATCAGACAGAACCCTCGGCACCTTAAAATGATTCATCTTGTTTGAGTTGAAGTAGGGGACTCTCCTCTGTGACTCTAGTCGTAGGTGAGGAGGGAGACAATTGAAACGAGAGGCCCTAAAAGTAGGAGCATGACCAGATGATGAAGTCCCAAGTGCCGTAAAGGTCCCTATTGAAGCCAAAGGATGGCCAGTAGGACTAAATCCAGCTTCCATACCCTCTAGTAATTAAAAATCATCTCTGGATCTATCTCAAACTCCTCCACTGGCTTAGCACCGCTACTCTGCCCCTAGGAAGTCGACCTAGTCCCTATACCTAAAATCCTATCTAGAGGAGACTCCACATGAGTGGCCAAAGTGGCAGCAACCCAATCAGTATGGGTGTCCCTCGGGAGCAAGAAGGGCTCGATAAGATCCCCTCTCACCTTATCTTCTTGGCCCACAATGCCAATGCCATCCAACATATCAACTAGAGGGTTAGTCGAGATCTGATATAGGCCCATCACCTGGTGATGAACCTGCTCACCAAGGTAATAGCGCCAGATCAACTCACACCTCAAGAGGACTCGATAATGCATCATCTCTCGGGCTTGACGCAAGTTTCCCTCCAAGGGGGCATCCAGGAACTGCTGGAACATATGAATCTTCACCTAAAATAGATAAGTATTATCAGATATTAAGAATCAGACCTTTCCACGAAGAGATGATTTATCCATCATTTGAAACTCACCTGAGCTATAAACAGCTCGTTGAACCTCCACCTTAGAACCGGGTGGCTCTCCTTGGCATGCCACCCTATCGAAGCCAGCTTGAAACAGCTCATCGTTGGAATCTTCAATGGTACATCTTGGGTCAAGACAAGATCAATGAATGGAAAAAGGAATAAAAGCCCAAGCCTGCAAAACAAATGGTCAAGAATGTAACGCGCTGACTCTAACTACTAGAGGAATTGTCCACTTTGGATCAAGCCGGATCCATCCCATACTAGATCGGCAAGACCCGCACGGTTTTGTCCCGCAAGTGAAATGGGAACTTCCCAAGAGGTCACCCATTTGTAACTCACCTAAGCTATAAATAGGTCGTTGAACCTCCACCTTAGAATCAGGTGGCTCTCAGCTCGTTGAACCTCCACCTTAGAACTGGGTGGCTCTCCTTGGAATGCCACCCTATCGAAGCCAGCTTGAAACAGCTCATCGCTGGAATCTTCAATGGTACATCTTGGGTCAAGACAAGATCAATGAATGGAAAAAGGAATAAAAGCCCAAGCCTACAAAACAAATGGTCAAGAATGTAACGCACCGACTCTAACTACCAGAGGAATTGTCCACTTTGGATCAAGCCGGATCCATCCCATACTAGATCGGCAAGACCCGCACGGTTTTGTCCTGCAAGTGAAATGGGAACTTCCCAAGAGGTCACCCATTTGAAACTCACCTGAGCTATAAACAGCTCGTTGAACCTCCACCTTAGAATCGGGTGGCTCTCCTTGGCATGCCACCCTATCGAAGCCATCTTGAAACAGCTCATCGCTGGAATCTTCAATGGTACATCTTGGGTCAAGACAAGATCAATGAATGGGAAAAGGAATAAAAGCCCAAGCCTGCAAAATAAATGGTCAAGAATGTAACGCCCTGACTCTAACTACCATAGGAATTGTCCACTTTGGATCAAGCCGAATCCATCAAGCCGGATCCATCCCATACTAGATCGGCAAGACCCGCACGGTTTTGTCTCGTAAGTGAAATGGAAACTTCCCAGGAGGTCACCCATCCTAGGATTTCTATCAAGCGAGCACGCTTAACCTTGGTGTTCTTTCAACTCTCCAGGCATTCCACCAAAAGGCGCCTCTGATGATTAGTTACCCCCTTTTCGATATATGATCTGATTCATTTCTATGTCCTGCATTCCATAACCCTAGCTAGCCTACCATCCTAGAAGCTCGCTAGGAGCCCTGCTCTACCCGTCCTCTTAGAATCGCTTTGCCTGGTCAGGATGTCGCAAAGAATCTTGAGACAGAAAAATTAGTTCGAAACAATAGCAGGAAATAATTCATAAAACATACCTCCCAAATGTGCGCAGTGCCCCCTAAGCTAGTTTGGGAATGATGGTTATACTGACTCATATCATGGTACATCAATGCCATAAAGGCACTGCCCTGGTCGTACTTCCCAAGCAACCTCAGGTCCACTAAAGACTGCACAACGGAAAGATCTATGTGGTCTACCCAACTATGCGCAATAGTGCATCCTAAGATTAGAAGGAGAGATGCACAGGTCAGCCGCTCGATAGTAGCTCTATCTCCACCCTCTCGACTCAACTCCCTCAACTACTCGCAGAGAGTGCTACGATGATACAGCCCACCTAGATAAAACTCCAAAGGAAAACCATGTAAGTCAGCTAAGCGCTCAGGAGTTATCATGGAGGAATCCACATCCAGCGAATGGGAGCAAAAGCAGATCCCGGTCAACGTAATAAACTCAAAAGGAGTGATTGTCCATACCCCGATGGCTGTATGGAAAGTGTCTATCGTCTCCCACCATCTCTCCACCAGTGCTCTCCATAAGAGGAAATAGGTGTTAGCACTCTCCACCGCGGTGAATAAGTGTAAGCCGATAGGGGCTATTATCTCAGAGACAGTAGGATATCTCTAGATGACTCTCACCATTACATTGAGGTCCCCTCACCCCCTCACTACACAAGAAAATCACCGATTAGAAATGGATTTTCAGAAACAGACAGGTCTATTTTTATTTAGAAACGGATTTGCAACGGATTAGAAATAGAAAATAATCTTGGATCTTTTACCATCTTTAGAAATGGATTAGAAACGGAATGGAAACGAAAATAGTAGAAATGAAAATTTCCGTTGCTAAAATTAGCGGGAAACAATAAGGATTGGTTAAAGATGAGTTTAGAAACGAAAATTAGCAACGAATGATATAGCCGTTTCTAATTGATTAAACAATTAAATAAAGGAGAGTAAAACGGCTGCGTTTGGAGACTGAAATTGTTAGAAATGGATCTGTAGTCCGTTTCTAATTAATAAAACACTTTTAAAAAATGGAAAGAAACGGCGCCGTTTCATTCCATCCTCTTCTCTCAGGGTTTAAAGCCCTAAATTGAGAAACACTTTGCTGCGTTCTCCTTCTTCAGGTAAACGCAGCAAAGTTTTCCCAATTTCTCTCACTTTGTCTTCGTCGCTCACTCTCAGTTTGTCTCTCGCATCTCCTGTCTCTCACGTCTACACTGTGTCTCTCTCTTCATCTTAGATACAAGACCGACAGCCACCAAGCAATCCACCACCTCGCGCAGCACCTCCCGTTTAGCGGCAACCGTCTCTTCATCTCCTGCGTCTCCTCCTGAAGCCGTCAGATCTGGAATTTTCATCTCAACCCTGCCCTTTACAAGCTCATCTATATCGTTCTTGGAGGGGATTTTTTTTTTGCTTGGTATAAAAATCATATTAGAATTATTTCCAATTCACCGAAAGAATTTCTTTTATGTATTGGTTTTGGTTATTGAGCTCTAAGATCCGTAGAAAGATCAATTCATGCAGTGGATGGATCTGTGGCCTTTAGAGACTCGAGCATTCTTTTTTGTAAAGAGAAGGTAAGTCCATTTTTTCACATTAGCTTCATTGTGTTCACGATCTATAGTTTACTAGTTTGAAAAAATGGATCAATCTTTTCTTGCTTAAAGGTGAAATGTTTTTCTGTTAAACAGGGTTTCTGTTTATAATGTTTTAGTGGCGTGTAAGTGATCTTTTAGATCTTACGTTTTCTCTTGTTTTGGGTATTGAAAGTAGCTACTAATGAGTTGTTGTGTGTTATTTCGATTTGAGTTTGAATTATATATATATGGTGATTGTTGTGTGTTATTCAAATTATGATGAATATTATTATTGGTCCAAATAAAATATTATTTCCCTCTTTGGTGATACCATTTATAATCTGTCCAAATAATATCATTTTAAGATCCAAAATTTTAGGGCGTTACAAAGGATGTATGGGCAAGCGTGAGCCTAAGAAGCTCACCTCCGTCCCCTCCCCCCTATTTATAGAAAAAGGGGAGGATAAGCCTCACTCTTGCTCCGAAGGTTAGACCTTTCAGGAACCATTTAGATATGGATTAATGCGAGGTTATAGTCAAAACATCCATAATGAAATTCCAAACGCATCTATACATTCTCATTTGACGAATAATTATAGAAGGGGGGAACAGAGCGACTTTAAAAAAGTATTCTCAAAATCAGACAAAATTTGCATAGGATGTTCCAGACATTGTCACAATCTTCCAGGTATGGCTCTCAGACCAAAATTCTTTTAATAAGTGCTGAAATCATAGTCTGAAAGATCGATTGATCAAATTCAATCTCTCAGAGGAGGAAAGTTGTTGACCATGATTTTAGTATCAAGCATTAGGAAATTCTATCATGGTTCCAATGGCATGAGAATCAACTTGATTGAATGTCGTTTGGGCCCCAAACGAACCCCTAAAAGCCCAAAAACTTTGAGACCTAAGGGCAGGGGCATTTTGGTAAAAAGTCTCGATCGGCGCAAAAAATCCTAGCATCGGCACTGATCTCCCCTTGATCGACACTGATCTAGAGTGTGCTAGGACCACTGATGAACACCAATTAGGGATAAATCGGTGTCAATCTAGAGGACATCAACTCCAATTCCTCCCTGGCACAACCCCCTTTGGCCTATAAGTATGGCACTCTCCCTCATTTCTCACCTTTTGTTACTTGATCAAGCGCTTCTCAAACATCAACAACTCTCATTCTCCCTTTTTTACAATTCTAAGGCAATATAGTTCGACCTTGCTCTTTTTCATTAGTTGAGTTTAAGGCCTGACTTAGTTCTCAAAAGTCTATCCTTTGTACTTCAATCACACTTTGATCTTTCTTAGATCAAAGCTATTAGTTAGTTGATTTATTATTAATTAATTTAAAAATTAATTAATAATTCGTTAATTAACACTAATATAAATATAAGACTATAATTTGAGTCCTTGTGCCCTACCTTCGCTTATTTAGAGAAAGAATTATAACCTCTTTAGTCAATTACAACCATGAAGCTCCGATCCAGCCGTGTCATAAGCACAAGGGTATAATCACTAAAACTCAATTTTATCAATTAAGCCCAGTTCATCAAACGCCTTATCAACTGTAAAGCCCAGTCCGTTCGACATCTAGCATGCCTTAAACTCATTTGTCCAGTGTACAAAGCTTGGTCCATTGGGCAAAATCACAAAACCAGTTTCCAAACCAATGCTCGGTCTGTCCGGCATCTTATAAGCCCACTCCCCAAGAGGCAATCCTCAAATCGCTACCATTCTGATCGATGGTAGAACTTCCTGCACCCTGATCCTCGTACAAATGAGGTACAAAGGTATACTTACGGATTTCAGCCTAGGTAGCGAGCCTTCGACCAAATTGACTGGTTGAGACTTAAGGGAGTGTGTCGAACGACCTAAAATCCTTGATAAACGAGGCTAAAGTCAAGCTCCCCCTTGAATTACACACCTTTTCAATTATTACTTTTAATGCACTATATTTTTTATATTGCCATTCATCATTAGTATATTAATGCATCGATAAACTGACAATCATGCAAAACACCAATTTTGATTTCTTAATTAGACTCAGACTGTTGATTCATTCGTAAGAAGCTGAAAATCTAGAGTTCTCAAACCCTATGATTCAAGGCTAGTGCATTTTATCCTAAAGGCATATTGAAAATAGAGTCCAACATGAGGTTTTTTCCTTAGTCTTTCCCTGAAAATAAAAACAAACTCAGGTGGCAACTCTCACACTTTACACATAGTCAAACTGCTCCAAAGAGCCATCTTGACACACTTAAGCACTAAATCGAGCCACAATCTAACACCTCGATTCTGGAAGAAATTTCGTAAAAGGACTTATGTAATTTTTTTATTCTTCACTTCTTGAAAAATTAGATTCAAAATTTATTTGCTTATTGGTAATTAACATTAGAAATAATTATTAATACATAATTTGGGAATATAAATTGTACTTAATTATCAAATAAGAGTTTAAATGCAATGATTAGTGAATTATTTGTCAATATTTAATAATTTAATTTTAGAAAACGGAGTAATAAAATATTAGTGGTGTTATTGGACCAAATATATATAAAGACATGAAAAGAGACAAAAAAATAATAATAATAGTAAAAGAATTTTATTGAAATTAAAATTTAATTAAAAATAGAAAAGGGAAGAGAGAGAAAATTCTCTCTCGCCTCTCTCCTTCCCGATAACTCAAATGCGCTTCCCTTCCTCTCCCTTTATTCTCCGGCCACCATAAATGACATATGAGCACTGTAAGCTTCTCTACTCGACGGGAGGAACTCATTCATGACCTTGGATTGCGGGATAGAGGCCTAAACTGATGGAGATTGCGATTGGAACACAGTGCCAAGCAATGGAGATGTTCGGCAATTTCATGCCGTTTTCAGCGGTTCCAGCAGATCAGATGGGTACTGATCGACTCATCCAGTCCTAAGGAGTATTTTCCCTCCTTAAATTTAGGCGATTAGGCCCAGAGAATGAAATCACCATTAACAATGGAGCTAGAGGCTGTTGAGCCGTTTTCGGTGAACTGAGGCAACATTTCCACAAATTGACATTGGATTTGAGATCCTTGTAGAATTTTGAGTCCATTAGTGTAAAGATCGCCCAATTCTGGATTTAGTGAAATTTTGGCCACCGTGGACGGCGACGCCGATGACGATCTAGCCACCGTGAATGGCAGAGCTCCTGCAAGACAACAAATGCGTAGAAACACCAGTCTCTCGTGCCGAGCTCGAATTTGAACTCAGAATCACAAATTGGTATATTTTAAAGTTAATTTGGCAATTTTAGTTTGAAATTCGATTGGAAATTATTGAGAGATTTCAATTAAATTAGCTTAATTGAATTCAATTATATGGAAGTTAATTCTGAAATGAAATTCCGAATTATTAGTAAAATAATCTAATTTATCAAAGATTAGTGATTAATTGTGAAAGGAATTATAAGTCTTATAAATTTGAAATTAAGACAATTTAATTATTAATAATATTGATAAGTTGTGAAATTTTTTAGAATGACAGTTGGAAAATATTAAATGGAGACTGTTGAACTGTTAATGGTAGAATAATATAGATATTGAAATTGAAAATTAGTGTTATTGAGATTGGCGGATGGGAAATGACTGTGAAATTAGTGTTATTGAGATTAGCAGATGGGAAATGACTGCGAACTGTTTTGCCCGATGGATGGGCTGTGTGATAATGGAATAAATGTGAAATTTGAATAGACTGGTTATAAATAAAATGCGGCTGAATTTTAATGAAAGAGGAGATTTATTAAAGAATTAATCTTATTGAAATAAATAAAGGAAAGGATGAATTAGTTAAATAAAAACAAGCTTAATTTGTATTTGATTAAAATTAATAGAGTAATTGAATTGGTTTAAGATATAAATTGATTATACTAAATGAAACGGAAAAGTGGTGTAAACTAAAATAAGATTAATAAGAATACAACACCAATGTAAAGTTGAAATAATAAACTAAAAATAAATTATGCAATTTGTTTATAGATTGAGTTAAACCACAGAAGTGGTTAAAGAATCAATTAATAAAGAGGAAAGGTAAAGAATCAATTAATAAAGAGGAAAGGCTAAGGAAGCTTTTCAAGTCAGGTTAGTGCAATACTAACTTTTTAATTTAATTAAAGTTCATTATATTTTTTCATATATATATATATATATATATATATATATATATATATATTTGTGATGTGAGTTATTTTTCTTAAAAAGGAATTATTGAAGTTATTACATTATTGTTTTATGGATTTTCAAAGAAATGATATATTAATTGATAAGATATGATTTTTAAATGATTTTATGAATTGATTGAAATTCTATTTTATGAAGATGATGATTATTGGCCACTTATTAATTAATGTTTGAGTGATGGCTATGATTAACATTTTATAATATCTATAAGCAAAATAAGGAAAAAACAAGTTATATGTGAAATATTCTAAATAAGCAAAAATGATAAGTTTTTAGGTTCTAATATACTTAGTGTGAATGTGTTGTATGATCTGATTTATTCTGGTACATAAGCATGCTCGGCTTTGATGCCATTCTGTTATGTGGAAGCTATGATCATATGTTAGGTTTTGGATGCCATTTTGAGTAAGCGGATGCGCTTACATTTTGATAAGTGGACGCACTTACATTCTGATGGCGCTTTCACAGGCCACATTCTGATGGTGCTTTCACAGGCCACATTCTGTACAAATATCTACGAAATCTTATCTGCTTCATTTTTCCCTAAGTATAACTGAGCCCCATATGAAAGAATCTGTTTTTAAGAAAATTATGATAATAAGTTCTGTTATATGATTTGATTTATTATATGTGCTTAATTGAAAGGAATATGTGATATTCGTAGTTAGTGAGTTTATGTTGTATTAATTTGAGTAATGAGTTTTGAAATGTTTAGAATATCTAGATAAAAATAAATATTTAATACAATGATAAAAATAATTATTAATGTTTAGTATATAAATGTTTATAATTAAGGAAATCTCTTCAAGATTTATATTTCTAAAATTATTATTTAATTTAAATTATAAATAGCACCACTGAGTTTTATATTCAGCGCGATGAGTTTTCTCACACGCAGGTTGAAGATAATAAAAACTGAGGTGATCCAGTAATCCAGCATCAGAGGGGAAGGAAGTTCTCCAGACATTTAAGTATATAGTAAGAATTTGGCATGTAGTATAAGTATTAATTATTTGTTGAGTATGTAAGTAGTGTTTTGGAAATTAACATTAATACTAAACTTATCTTAGGTTTTAATTGATAGACCATTTTATAATTTAATTTGATATTTAATTTTTATTCTTAAAAGTTTTACAAAGGAACTAATATTTTAAATACAGATATCTTTGTGTGGTGTTTAAACAGTTATCAATATTATAAAAAAATGTTATTATTGAATTTTCTAATAAATTATGAATTATATTTTTTTCTTTAATTAAATGTTTTCTCAATTTAAAATCATATTAATTGGATGAGCAAATCAATCTATATTTCTAGTACAAAATGTGACATCACTGTCTGGTCCTGCAGGACTGGACAAGGGGTGTTACACACAATCAATCAATCTTAAACAAAAAGAAAAAGGAACAGTAAGGAGTTCCTCTCAATTTCCCTGAAAAATTATCCAATGGGTCCATTTGGTTAGACTCTATCCTTCGGATCTTTCCTATGGCTCTCGGAAGGGAGCTCATAATAGTTTCAAGGTAGCAAGATAATATCATCATTGATTCATTGTAATCTTAGGCATATCAATTAGGTTTAAATCCTCAAAATATCGCTTAACTATAAATTTAGTGTCTGAACTTCTGAAAAGTTTCTATTTCAATGTCTGAATGAAAAATTTTTACAATCAAGTGTCGAAACTAATTAATTTTTTTAATCAGGTATCTTCGTCCTATGTGATTTGCTAGAAATATGAATACGACGCGTAGTACCCACTAATTATTAAAAATAATACTGAGTGGGACGCCAAATAGCTTAACATGTTGGATTTGACGTGTCAAGCAATAAAGTGTAAAGATCAAAGGACAAAATTGCCCATAACCCTGCTCAGAATCCAACTTTCAATCCATCAATTGGAAAATCAGTGTTGTCCCAAAATAGAGAGAAACAAACCTTAACGCAGTCGCACTCTAACACCAAACAAATCGAAGCTTTGTCTTTAAAGAATCAAAGCACTATACTAAACGATTTGCAAAGAGGAACGACAAATCATATTTGCTCTACATCCAGTCTTTGGAAAAATTATAACTTTAGTGTTCGAACTTTCAAATTTTTTCTATTTTGGTGTCTGAATGGAAAAAACTATCAATCGGGTTTTTAAACTTTTTATTTTTTGCAATTTGGTGTCTCTGGCAAACTTTCATGTCCAAAAATACAGTTGGGCAATTGTGGGACCCAATTTTAATGAGCCAGCACCTACGTGGATTAAATTTCACCACGCCTCATGCCACGTCACCCCCACATCAGCAATATTACTTCTCAATTCTCCCATTTACCCCTCATTTAATGCACCCATACCTACTCCAATCCACCCAATGTTAACAAGAAAGAAAAGAAAAATTGAGAAACAATTACTCTTTTACAACTTTCATCAAACACATGGTGGGCAAGTAACTTATGAATGAAATTGTTGGTTACCATTCAACATCACATAACTACATTACAAGCTACCAGTACATGTGGGTCTCCCAAAACCAACATATATTCTATTCTATCTGAAACACAATATCAGACCCACAATGTAATCCAAACAAAAAGAAAAAAATGGGTTGAAGAACCCCAAACACCTTTTCTATTCATTTCAATATAATAACTATCAGACAAATAATGAGCCACAACCACAGCATCTTCACGCATCTTTGGCTTCCCCTTAACTCTATTTCCATCTCCTTTCTCTTCAATAGTCCAGGTATAATGCTCTTAGATTGTAATTTGGATCGGCAATAGTTTCATTTCCAGCAAGAAGAGTTTGGATGATTAATAACGAGAAGGAGAAGAGCAGTAGTTTCATGTCTAAAAGAAATGCTTAAATCTGTACAAGAAATGCATTAAACACAATATGAAGGAGAGGAGAAGAGTTTGGATGCAGCAATTGACAATGATGTTTCAATTTTCTTTCTTCTTTTTTCTTTTCTTTCTTGTTAATGTTGGGTGGGTTGGGTAGGTATGGATGCATTAAATAAGGGGTAAATGGGAGAATTAAGAAGTAATATTGCTGACGTGGAGGTGACGTGGCATGAGGTGTGGCGAAATTTAATCCACGTAGGCGCCAGCTCATTAAAATTGGGTCCTATAATCGCCCAGCTGTATTTCCAAACATGAAAGTTTGCCGGAGACACCACATGGCAAAAAATAAAAAGTTTCAGAACCCAATTGATAGTGTTTTCGGTTCAGACACCAAAATAGAAAAAATTTAAAAGTTTAGACACTAAAGTTATAATTTTTCCCCAATCTTTCTCTGCTATTTGGCACTACAGTTGCTACTAAAGAGTCGAGTAGGGTTGTGTATGATCTAAAGCTTCTAGAAATATCTTGAAGAAGAATGGATGGTTATGGTTAGCTTCTCTTTCTGCTACTATAATCACTTTAGGGTTTAAAGCTTTGATTTTGTTAAAAAATATATGAAGATTCTTGAATCTTCTTTTAGAAGCATGAGAATGTAAAAGATGTAGTTTACTGTTAAAGCTTCATTTGGCAGGAATATAGCAATGGTTGATGGTTTTTCATTTCGATCACTAATTTACTTGAAGCAATGAATTTGAATTTTGAAGAGTTGAAATATAGATGAGAATATTATCCATCTTGTTTGATGCTCGTATCTCCAATTGAAAAGGTAAATGTATTATGTTCTCTAATAAATATAGTTTCAAACTAAGTTTTGAAATAATTAACTTTTAATGGTGATGATGGATAAGTAATTATTTTATTTATAAAATATTATGACAAAAATAATTAGTAAATGTATTAAGTCTATCAATTTAAGACTAATGAAATTGAAAAACTAAATATCTAAAGTGTTTTGAAATCTTTTTAAAGGAAGGGTTGAAGCATATATAATATGCTTTTTATTTGTTCTGGCTAAATCTTATAAATGGAGTGATTTGGTTTAAAGATAAATAACCAAATTAAGTGCTTCTTTAGATTCTCTACTAGCAGTACTGTTACTGCTACTACTTCCAGTTTCACCTCCACCACGGTGGCTGAGACGAAAAGATAGGGCTTTAACAAAGTGATGAAGCAATCTTTCCCTAGAATCATCATAGGGAGAAGAGGCAGAGGATGAGACTGAGAGAAGTCGTACTGAGAAATAAGCTTGGTGCAGCTTATAAGTAATTGATGCATATGTGTAGATGAAGACGACAGTGGTAGTGGCAATGATAGTGCCAGTGACAGTGGTAGTGGCGGTGGCAGTGGTCGATTTGAAGGTGATTGGACATTGGGTTCTAACTAGGGTTAAGGGCAATTTTTTCCTTTCATCTTTAAACTTCACTGCTTGACACGTCAAATCCGATATGTCAAGCTATTTGGCATCCAACTCAGCTTTATTTTAATAATTATTGGGTCCCACCCATCCTATTCATATTTTCGGCAAGCCACATAAGATGGAAGCACTTGATTGAAAAGGGTTATTGATAATTTTAGTGCCTGAACTCTGCAATTTTTTCTATTTGAGTTCCTGATTGGAAAACATTTTCAATTGAGTGTCTAAATAATTTAAAAAATATAAATAAGTGCATTTAGCCGAAAATTGTCACCGGATTGCTGACTCTATAGATGTGGGCTCCACTTTTAATGACGTGTCACACAACGTGTAAAAAAGACAAATACACGTCGGATCCACATGTATAATTTGCATGAAATCTCAAAAATACCCTTACTCTTTCCATAACCTAACATGCTAACTCCCTCAAGTCAATTACTAATTACGCTAGCTCTCTTCATTCCCTTCCCCTTTTCTCCCCATTTCTGTCGATCTAAACCTTCCAAAATAAAAACCTCTCAGACAAAATTAGGTTTTGTAGGTCTTCTTTTACTTTCTTATGAATTCGATGCAAATATATTGAAGTTAAATGTTGATTATTGCATAAGACGACATCGATTGTTACATAAAACGAGATCGATTCCTGTGATGGAGCATTTGGATGCTATAGTGAACAAGGAAGTGTTTCTTTGCTTTCTATTGAAAAGTGCTAGGTATTTGTTGTGTTTAGTTTTCAAATTTTGTTTGTGCATTATTTGTTAGGTAGGTTATTTTGCCATGTTTTTTTTATTTTGTGTATTGTTTAGGCATTTCTGATATTGATTCTATTTTACTTATCTGAGTATTTTTTGTTCAAATGCAGTGGGTTTGAATGTGAAATTGAAGTGAATTATGGGGGGATATTTATTAGGGAATTATTTGGAAGTGGTTGTGTGTATGTTGGAGGGGAAAAACTATTAATAGGAGCTGATCCTAATAAATTTTCTATTGAGAAATTTTCTACATGCATGCAAGATGTAATGAGGGATAAAGTGATAGAAAAAATACATTTTAGACAGCATGGAAGACCTTTAGCACATGGGCTCCCTTTTTTATATGATTGGACCAGCCGCATGTTTGTTGACTGTTTAAGAAAAAACAAAAGAGTTGAGGTCTATATTGAGCATGAAATAGTTAGGGACAAAAGTGTAAATTTAGGGGAGGGTAATGTTGGCAATTTGTATGACCTAACTATAGGGCATGGGTACAATGATAAGGGTAAGGCAGTAGTTGGTTGTAGTAGTAGGGCATTAGATGAAAATGAAAATAATGAGCATTTTGATTATGATGAGGTGTGTGGGAGCATTCATTTCTCATCAGTTCCTGTTGAGTTTGATGTGAATATTATGGGGGATGAAAGAAACAGGAGGTCTTTTGTTGATGAGGATACTGAGTCAATGAATGATGATGTTATTGAGGCTTTGAAGGAAGCTGCAGCAACAGCTCATGTTGGTGAAACAAAAGAGTTTGAAGATGAAGACTATGATGAGGATGAAAATGAAGATCTAGTGGAGTGTGAGTTGATGTCCTATGATGATGAAGAACAATAAGATGCAAGAGATGCTCTGAGAGATTTTTTGACGAACAAAAAGAAATCAAAAGAGCCAAGGCAAGAAGATGTTAATAATGATTTTGTTTGCGATGATTTTTCCTATGATTTAGCTACAGATGAATATTTGGTACAAAGAGGCTTATTGAGAAGAGGTAAATTCCCAACCTATAATCCTGATTCTAATAGAGTTAGGTTTGCACTTGGCATGCTATTTAGCAGCCCACAATAGTTCAAAGAGGCTGTTATTTCAAAGGCAGTTTAAGAATCTAGAGAGATTAAATTTGTAAGAAATACATTTGAGAAGTGGAGGGCAAGGTGTGTGAAGCCAAATTGTCCTTTTTTAGTCCATGCATCAAAGGAAAAAAGCATGAATGATATTCAGATCAAGACTTTAGTTGAGAAGGACACTTGTGCAATATCTTATAAAAATAGAAGAGTGATAGCCACATGGCTTTGTAAAAAGGTGTTGCACAAGTACAAAGGAGTGGAGACAATGAAGCTAGCAGAACTTAAAGCTTAGTTAAAGGAAGACATTAGTGCAGAGGTGAGCTTGATAAAGTTAAGAAGAGCAAAGCTCTTATACCTTGCTAGGCTTAATGGCGATACTAATGGTGAATATGCTAGACTGTGGGACTACTTAGGAGAAATTAGAAGGTCAAAGCCACTGAGTACTATTGTGTTAAAAGTGCAGAGACCAATGCGTGATGATATGGCAGTGTTTGATAGGTTATATGTTTCCTTTGCCAATTTGAGAAAGAGGTTTTTAGCTGGTTGTAGGAGAGTAATAGGATTAGATGGTCGTTTTCTAAAAGGGAAGATAAAAGGTGAGCTTCTTGCTGCAGTGGGTAAGGATGGGAATAACCAAATGTTCCCAATATGTTGGGCTGGGATGAAAGTTGAAAATACCTCAAATTGGAATTGGTTCATTGAGTTATTAAAGAAGGACCTAGACATTGGAGATGGAGAAGGATGGGTATTCATATCTGATCAACAAAAGGTATAAATAACTTCTTTAACAAAAGCATGTTGTGTATTTATTTTCTAATGCTTTTAATGTGATTAAATAAAATGTTGTGGTATATGTAATGCAGGGACTTCTGAAAGCTATAAGGGAACAAATGCCTTCTTGTGAGCAAAGATGTTATGCTAGACATCTTTATGCAAATTGGAGCAAGAAGCGCAAAGGTTCAGAACTTCATAGGATATTTTGGGCTTATGTGAAATCGTACAACATGCCTGACTTTGAGAAGAACATGAAGGAGTTGAAGAAGCTATCTCTACAAGGTTTTCATGATATCTTGAATATTCACACTAGTCATTGGTGTAGAGCTTATTTCAAAACTGATGTGAAATGTGACATAGTGGATAATAATCTTAGTGAGGCTTTCAATGGGAAAATCATAGAGGCTAGGTATGAGAATATAATTTCAATGTCAGAGGACATTAGAAAGTTGATGATGACTAGGCTACATACAAATAGGGATGTTGTCAGTAAGGATGGGTCAATATGGCAATAGAATAAGAAAAAAATTGCACATTAACACTTTAGAAAGTAGATTGTGTCACTTACTTTCCAATGGAGAAAAAGGGATTGAGGTTTTATACAAAAATGACACATATGCTATGGATTTGAAGAGACAAACCTGTCCACGTAGGAGTTAGGAACTGTCAGGCATTCCATGTGCACATGCTATTTGCGCTTTGATGGACATTGGTGGAAATCCACATGATTATATCAGTTTTTGGTATAAGAAGGCTAAGTACTTACAAGCTTACTCATTCATGATGGAGCCTATGAATGGTGAGAAGTTCTGGATAAAAACTGGTATTGAAGGTCCCCTACCCCCACCAAATGAAAGGAAGCCTGGAAGGCCTCCAACGAATAGAAGAAAAGAAGGAGAGATTAGTAAAGGAAAAAAATTATCCAAAAGGGAAAGGGTTATAACCTGCCAGGCTTATTTTGGAACTGGACATAATAGAAAGACATGTCCAAAGCTAAAGAGCAATTCAACCATGGAAGGAACAAGTAAATCAAGATAAAAAAGTTGCAGGTATGCATTTTATGTTAGTTAAGTACAACTAATTTTTTATTCTTGCTGTCATGAGGGATAAAGTGATACCTTTATTTATACTACTCAGACCAAGGGTGGCAAAAGAGTAACTGAACATGAGATATCAGAGGCTGCTGAGATTGGCTCACAAAGCAGAAATGATAACAATTTGAATATGGTTAGTTCAAGGGTAGAATCTGGTATAACTGGTGATGATGAATTAATTCTTTCTCAATGTAAAGTATGCAAATCAAGAAAGAAGAAACCTGTTGGTTATGGTGTGTATACAAATCCTACAATAGGAAATGTTACAATTAATGTAAGTAAATTGTGTTAAAGTTGTATCTTGAGATGTTTTTTATTATTGGATTGTTTGCATTTTCAGAAATGTGTTATTGTTTTAGCCTGGTACTACTAAGGAGAAATCTATTGGCCCAACAAAACTTTCAAGTACAAGACGTGAAGGAAATGAACCTCAACCCTCCTTCATGACAAAAAAAGTTGATGGATTCTATAAAATGGGGAATCATTATATTACAAGATCACATATGCAGGTTTAGTAACTACTTCTTATTGACTAAGTGTCACATCCATATTTTCTAAACATGTCATTAGCATGCATTAAATAATTTTAGAGTCTAATTACAAATTATTATGATTTAATTATGATTTTTGTGAATAATGTCATAGGGTTAATTTAGTAATTTCACATGTGTAGAGATTTAATTTATTAATGATATGATTTATGCGTATATAGTTGATTTATGGTGCCATAAATTATTTTAGTAATTTTAATTATATAGAAAATTACCTTATAACATGATATGTGTATTTATAAAGTTTTTATTATGTGTAGTTAGACTTAGTGTAGTGTCTAATTCTAGTCTTAGGATGAGAGAAACCTAAAACAAATCCTAGCCTTCTATCTATAAGACTTTTGACCAAGTAAATCTTATCTCTACACAATGAAAAATTACCAAATTGCCATTAATGAATTAATATGAGCCTTTGGATGAGTTTTTAAGATCTAATATCCACCGTTCACTTGGAGAAATTACCAAAGTACCTAAAAGTCATCTAAAACCTAAATAATCAAACATGCAACAACTCATCTTCTTCTTCATCGAAACCCTAGCCGCCCAAACCAAACTCTCCCCCTCTCTTCTCTATTTTTCTTTACTGCACCATAAAAGCCACCATTTTTGAACAATTTCAAGCAAAAATATTTAAATACCTAAGCTAAGGAAGTGAATTCTTACATCAAAATTCTGGATTTTCACCATTTAGTAAACTTTCTCTCACTAAAACCTATTCTACCTCTTTCTCTCTCATCTAAAATCTTAGTGATTTTCCAAACTAAGGCTAGAAATAAGTTCTCATATATTTATTTATGTTATTCATGCATTTAGATTTTTATTTTCATTAAGTCTAAGTATTTATTTAGATTTTTCTTTTCTTAGAAGGTTCTACCTCCAAGAATAAGAGAAAAAAGGTATTAGGAGACTAGTATTTTGGAGATTTGTGCTATTTTTCATCTTTAAATATTTTTAGGAATTATTTGGTGTGATTTTATATTTTTGTGCATCAAGACTTGATTTTTATGCTTTAAATGAGTTGATGTATGTTTAATATGTCTCATTTATGCTAGATGTAACTTTTATAAAATTTTAGTTTATGTTTTTCATATTGATCGAATTTAATAATTTTTTTTTAAAAAAAATCTCCATATTAGTTTTTAGTGATTTTATGCTTAAATCTACATGTATGAATATTGTAGATGCTAAATATGGGCTTTTGTGAAATTTAAATATTGTTAATGTCTTTTTTAAGGTTAGCTAAATTTATGGTATTATTTTTTTTATGATGTTCAAATACTATTTTATATATGTGATATGTAAATATTATAGTGTGAGGTTAAAGATAATAAAAAGATAATCTTAGTAAATTATTAGACTTGTTATGTAAAATTATTAGAGACATAATTTATTTTAAATACCAAATAATATTTTCATGACTCATGGATTTATTTGGACATATTCCAAGGACCAAGGAGAAATTTTCTATGCTTGTGGAGACTTTGGACAAAGGAAATTTTAAGGACTATTAAGACATTTTCTAAAGATCCAAATGCAATTTGCATTAATTATGGACTAAAGAACTATTTGGGACTTGATTAAGGACTACAATTATAAATTGAAACCTTAAAAGGGATTAAATTGTGGACTATGGATAAATTAATATACCATTAGTCTATTTATTCCAAGTGGGACCCATTTATAATTAATGAGGACCTTAAGGACTAAATTATAATTTGTCCTTAATTAAAATGATTGATTAAGTAAGATTAGTGATAATTAAGTAGTAGTAATAAATTAATTGGTTAGTAGTAATTTAATTAAGTGGTTAGATAGTTAATTGGTGATATCTAGATTAATTAGATACTTAATTAGTAAATAATAGGAATAATAAAAATAATACAATTTTATGGCTACTACATCAATTAAGTAGATAATTAAATTAATCTTGGAAGTTAAAGGAATATTGGATTTAAAAATCCTATTAGATCAATTAAATAATTAATTGATCCACTTAAATCCAAATTAAGATAATATTAGAAATAATTGAATTATGGATTAATTAGATGGTGATATATCATGTTTAATATTAATGCCTTGGGAATTGTGCCATAGTCTTGGAATTTGTGCATATTAGTGAATTATGAGTGACTATGTGAAATATATTATGATTTTAATTTTAATTGGATGATATAAAGTTTTTGGTGCCATTATAGAATATTTTATGAAATAAAATATTCTTTGTGAATATAATAAACTATAAGAAAACAAATATAATTATGTGCTTAATATACATATATATATATGATTTATGAATATGAAATTATGATGAAATGTTTAATATGGAAAAATATGATTTTTATGAATAAAGAGGATTTATGAAAGAGAATATTTATTTTTTTCTGTAATAAAATATTCCAGTGTAATATTGAGATTGGATATTTTATTTATGAATACTATTATATATGAATTATAAAATAAATTAATTAAAATAAATATTTTATGGGTCTTGGTCTACTTGGTTGAGTCAGTAGTTGTATAGAGGTATGACATGCCATAAGAAATACAGTACGCTACTTGGTCTACTTGGTTGAGTCAGTTGCAAACCATACAACAGCAGCAACTCGAGATAAAACAACAACAACTTGAAATACAGCAACAACAACTTCAAACAACTCAGATATTAACTACCATACTCACCACTCTCCAAAATTTCTTATTCTGAGTTGATTTGTTTGGAATTATAATGTAATCGATTAGAAATATGAATAAATATATATTTTTTTTATGCAGTAACATGTTTTCTTACATAGATTATTAACTTCAAGTTTCATTTTGATTCTTAAGTGATAACAGAGTGCTATGATTTACTAAAGTATATAAATAAG
>CANUEX010082080.1:0-16041 GCA_948099535.1 Jatropha multifida | reverse complement strand
TTCAAAGCATACATATTCAAAACTTATACTTAATACACAAATCAAATTCACTTATTAACATCATTTAAATACTTACTAGTATATATATAAATATAAAACACTTCTCATTCATATTTAAAGCTTTCTTTTAGTTCTCCAAATTATCAATAATTTAAATTCGAAATGGAGATTCAAATCACCAATTAAATATTTATCAAATAACGCTTAATAAAACCATAAAAACATTACTTGGGATTAAGTAATCATAAAACCCATTTTTCACACAAAATAAACCTTCTTTAAGTCTTAGAAAATCCATAATTATTAAAAGTATAAGAAAAGATTTAAACCACCTCAAATTAACTTTTCATATAACACTTTAAAATCACAATCAAGTAAGAAAATCAAAGGAAAACACAAGGCCCTTAACCTAACATGGTTCGGTCACTCTAGTTCATCAAAAGGGAAGGAGTTTCCCTTCCATCAAACACCACATTTCAAGCTAAGAGGGCTTAGTTAAAACATTAAAATCTTTACTTAAACACATTTAGACTTAAAACTCATATTTACACATTTCAAGCTTTCTTTAAGTCTTAGAAGAATACTTAAACATTGAAATACCAAGTAGTGGTTTAAAGCATCTTTAAATTACTTAAAAACAAACTCATTAACATTAAAATAACACAAAAGCAAGAAGTAAAAATTCATGCCCTTCCTCCTAAGGAGGTTCAACCAAGTGTGGAAGAAGGAGAAGGGAATGTTCCTCTTCCCATTCAAGCATTTCATCATGCTTAGAAAACATGGAAAATCATATAAAAACAACCAATTACCCAATTCCCCAACACAATTCACAATTTCTCAAAATTCATTCAAAAATCTAAAAGTTGAAAACTTAAAAAAAATGAAAGGAAAGTGAAATATTATTGCACTAACCTTGAAAACAAGCTTGAATAAGCTTAGGAAGCTTTATTCCTTAGCCTTTTCCTTTCCTTTAGAGGATGGTTCTCCAACCTCTTCAAAGTAGGAAAATCAACCATTAAAATCAAGCAATAACAAAAGAAGATGGAGCATGGTGTAGAGCTTAATCTAACATATCTAAGCTATGAATTACTTAATTAAATCATAGAGTCAAAATTCACAACTTACTTGAACTTGTAGTAAATTCCAATTTCTTGAATTCTATCACCAAATTCCACTCTTTTATGCCTAATTCTCCAAGTCTTATTACTAGACTTTGGTCTAATTCACTTAATTTTGGGTAGTTTGGTGGTAGAGAAAATGAAGAAAATGGTGGAGAAGAAGAAGAAGAAGATGGCGTTGGAAATGGTGGAGAAGATGATAAAATCAAGTTGATAAGTGTCACTTTTAAGTGGCAAAGTCAAACATGACCACTTCATTTTGTGTCAAATGAATGGCTAGGATTTAGTGTCTCATATTCTCATCCAAGGGCTCCAAATATTCATCAAATAATTCTCTTCTAAATATTATTTAACTCCACCAATTTATTAAATTAACTACATAAAAATAATTCCTCAATTTTTCTTAATATACTACACTAGAAAATACTATTCATCAAATACTTGAATTCTCCAAAAATATTCATGAAATATTTTCTACCCACTTAAATCATATAAACATACTCCAAATATATTAAATAGAACATAAAATATCAATAGTAATTTTTTCGGACCAAAATAATACAAAGTTCTGGACCAATGTTACTATTAACAGATAGATAAACTACTTTTCACAAGTGATTTATTACTTACTTAATCATGAATAATTTATATCTTAACTTAAATTAATTAACACTAATCACATAAAGTCTAATTAATGCCATGAATAATAATTATGCTCAATATTATTTTTGGGTCCAAATAAAATATCATTTGTCTCTCGGCTGATACCATTCTTGACCCGAACCAAATAATACCATTTTGAGATCCAAAATTTTGGGGCATTACCGAGGTAATCTGCTATTACACTGCCTTTGATTGCCTTCTTTACAATAAATTTCATATCAAATGTTGCAAAGATGGTGGCCTATTTTGCCATTTTACTATCTAGAACTAGCCCCTCCATAAGGAATGTCAAGGGGCTCTAGTTGGCTATGACATGTGTGGCGTAAGAGCATAAGTAGTGCTAGAGCTTAATGCATACTTATGCAAGGGCCAAGCATAACTGCTTAATTCCACTATACTTCAATTTGGTGACCAACATGCGCTTACTTAGATAGTAAATAGCATTTTCCTGATGAGAATATGGCACTTCATGAGCTAACATTGCCCCTATGGCTTCAACAATCACTGACAGATACAACAGAAGTAGTTTACCGGGCCCTAGAGACCGAAGAATTGGAGGATTGAGTAGGTATGCTTTGAATTGATCAAAGGCTTTCTAACATTCATCATCCCAAGTCTTGGGGAACATCTTTTCTCAATTTCTTGATGATTAGTCCATAAGTATCTGCTAATTGGGAGACAAATCAACCAATGTATTGTGACCTAAAAACCCATAGATCTCCTTTTATCTTAGGAGGTTGCATCTCTAAAATGGCTTTTAATTTAGTTGGATCAATCTCAATCCCTCTCTTGGAGACCATGTAGCTTAGGATGATACTAGACAGTGCTCTGAAAAGACATTTGGTTGGGTTTAGCCTCAGATTGTATTGATGTAGTTTGGAAAAAAACTGTTCAAGGGCAATTAGGTGACTAGCCCCATCCCTAGTGTGGACAACCTTATCATGAACATATACCTCTATATTCTTATGCATAATCAAATCGTGAAAGATTATGGTGGCCATCCTTTGGTAGGTAGCACTAGCATTTTTCAACCCAAAAGGCATCATTCTGTAACAAAATGTACCCCATTCAGTAATAAATGAAGTCTTCAGCTTATCCAGTAGATTAACTAGTATCTGATTATACCTTGCCTATGAGTCTATTATTGAAATAACATTGGACCTAGCTATTCTATCAATAAGCAAGTTAATGTGGGGCAATGGGAAATCATCCTTAGGACAGGCCTTGTTCAAATCTTGATAATCAATGCAAATTCTAATCTTTCCATCTTTTTTAGGAATCGACACTATTTTGCCAACCACTAAATAGAGCCTTAAACTGATAAAGTGGTAGTCAAATCAATTAATCAAACCACTAGTCACAACAGGACTAATTAAACGGAATAATGGAACTATAATGGGGTTCCACCCAGTTTTCCATTTTTCACGACAAATGACCAACAGCCCCTCCAGTCAGACTCCATCCTTTAAATCTTTCCCACGGTGCTCGAGAAGGGGCTGACAGGCTGGCGACTCCACTGGGGACCCTAAATATTTTTTGAACTAAAAAATGTAGTAAGAGGATTATCGAGTAGGTTTCGGATCTCCAATTTGGACTAATTAAAAGTCACCTTGCATAAATTCAGATGCGTCATTTGGGATCCTTTCACTTCATTAGATTTAAGCAAATCGATTTGCTATTATAACTCAGGGGTAATCTTCCGTAGAGATATCTCGAGTTGAGAAAGCTGCTAACTCATCCAGCGCACCTCCGTTCCTTATGATAGGGTAAAGGGTTTGGCATACTAGTCGGTCCATTTGATACAACATGGTCAAATGAAAAGGTATATACCAACTCTAGCGGATAGGACCTCAAACCAATCCATCAAAAGCATGTAATGACCCTACATCCAATCCTTAGGATTATATGCCCCCTACATCATGAAACCATTTTGGCATAACATTCATGTACTTACACATTTCATGTTATGGACCAAGAGCCACACCAATCCAGTGGTAACCTAAACACCAACGAGTGGTAACCTAAACACCATCCAGTTGTAACCTAAACACTAATCCAGTGGTAATCCAAACATCACCACCAATCCAGTGGTTATCCAAACACCATCTAGTGGTAATCTAAACACCAGGCAGTGGTAATCTAAACACCAACCAGTGGTAACCTAAACACCAACCAGCGGTAACCCAAACACCATCCAGTGGTAACCTAAACACCACTTGATGATAACCTAAACACCACCTAATGGTAACCTAAACACTTATCTAGTGGTAATCCAAACACCAATCCAATTGTAACCCAAACACTATCTAGAGGTCAACCTAAATGCCAATCCCCGATCAAAGGCCTCAAACCTGACTTGAGCACTGGGTGCAATGCCCGAGTAATGCTATCAAATCTTGGCTCGTGTATTGACCTCAGCTCCCTAGATTATCCAAAAAGCTTCCACACCGACCTGAGCACCTCAAATTATCCCAAAGCCTCAAAACCTGACCTAAGAACCTCAAATACTAGAAAGCCTCAAACTTAACCTGAGCACCCCAGATTATCCCAAATCCTCAAACCTGACCTGAGCACTTTTATTGCCCAAACTGGGCACAATGCCCGAGTCATGCAATCAAATCTTGGCTCATGCATTGCTTCCTCCTATCCAAAAGCCTCAAAACCTAACCTGAGCTCCTCGAATACCAGGAAGCCTCAAACCTGACTTTAGCACCCTAGATTATCCCAAAGCCTCAAACCTAACCTAAACACTTTCATTTCCCAAACTTCACGCAATGCCTGAGTCATGCCATCAATTCTTGGCTTGTGCATTGCTTTCTCGTATCTAAAAGCCTCAAAACCTGACCCAAGCACCTTAAATTATGCTAAAGCCTCAAACCTAACATGATCACTTTCATTTCCTAAACTTGGGCAATGCCCGAATCATGCCATCAAATCTTGGCTCGTGCATTGCTTCCTCTTATACAAAAGCCATAAAACCTAACTTGAGCACTTTCATTTCCTAAACTACAGGCAATGCCCGAGTCATGCTATCAAATCTTGGCCCGTGCATGGCTTCCTCCTATCCAAAAGCCTCAAAACCTGACCTAAGCACCTCAAATACTATAAAGCCTCAAACCTGACTTCAACACTTTCATTTCTTGAACTGGGGGCAATGCCCGAGTCATGCCATGAAATCTTAGCTCGTGCATTACTTTCTTTTACTAGAAAGCCTCAAACTATACAAAGCCTGAAAACCAAACTAGAGCACCTCGGATCATTAAAAACCTCAAAACCAGATCTTAGCACCCTCGTCAACACAAAACCTCTAATGCTAACTTGAGTCACTAAACCTCAACAGTATATATTTTTGGGAATCTCACCAACAGATGTGTATTGATAACACTCTTTTGTTTGCTTTTACTAGAAAATAATGACGACACTGGCTTTACCTACTGATTTCAGAAACAATGCTCTGAGAATAAGGAACCCGCTTTCAGACAATGTTGACAGAACCAAATAACTCCCTCCAAAATATCATCACTACTTAGAGAGAGACTATCCTAAGAGAAGTTAGAACCTTGATAACCACCGGTCAGAATGGCAATGCCCCTATGAATTGGGTTGGGGGATCTAATGAACAGCAGACCATTCCACCCAATAGTGATCAGACTGCCTAAGGGTTGGTTCCTAAGATAGGTGCCACTTCTAATGCCACTACTACCCCAAGCCAAACATGGGATGATTCTGCCTCTCCGAAGGTTAAAAAATGATGGAGAAAATGGACTGATGATTATAAAACCCTGAGACACAAGATCTAAGACCTAGTGGAAAATAGCCAAATACTTCTTGTTTGACCCAGACCGAGCATAAACACCAACCCACTGCCTCAGCACCAAAACAATATCCATATGATACACCAAGACCCAAATTCTGACTTGGTCTCCCTGATCCACCCAATTATATACAACTAATGCTGCCTCATATACCTGAATGATGTACTTAAGGAAATTAATGCTATCACCCGGAGCGGGAGGCAATACACATCTCCTCCTCCTAAAGCTTTACCTAATCCAGCCACCTTAGCCCAAGACATACCTAGTTCTAGTTCTGGACCACAGCCTGAAAATCTATCTTGGATCAGCTGAAGAATACTAAGACTAATATCTCTATATGAGGGTTGATTCAGTCCTCCTTTGTACACCGCCAGGCCCTCGTAAAGGCCATGAATCAATGTCAGACAACTACTAATATTACTCTAGAGACATTAGTGGCACCCATTACAAGGAATGCCCTAGCATTGGCTCTCTGCTTTTCAAACTATGAGATCCCTGTTGGAGGAGATCATAACCACGCTTTGTATATCACATTCTAGGCTAGGGGTAAGACAGAACCTATAGTTTTAGAAGACAATAGGTCAACTCTGACCGTCTATCCTTTGAAAGTAGCCAATTGCCTAAGTCTAACTGTTGAAGATTTTATTCCTTTCATTAAATAGTGAGGGTCTATGACAAGACCATGCAAGAGGTATTGGGCTTTGTCGATCTAGAGGTCACAATTGGGCCCATAGTCATGACTATTCCCTTTCAAGTAGTAGATGTCCTAGCTTTCTTCAATCTCCATCTGGGAAGACCGTAGATCCACAATGCTAAAGTAGTAGGCTCCTCCTTACATCAGAAGCTAAATTTCCCTCATGGAAATACGATAGTAACGATCAAAGGAGACTTGGCAGGAAAATCAGAAATTCCTTCCTTGGCACCACTTCTAGAAATTCAGCCAGAGCCAATAGTGTACCTCTTGTTGAGCTTCTCCTTCAATTCAGTTCAAGTTTATTGAAGAAGAACCAAGTAAAGAAATCTTCCCAATGGATTCTGACCCCACAGTAACCCTCTAATAGCTGATATGATGAGAGCCATGTGTTATTTTCCAGGAATGAGATTAGGCCGCAACCAACAGGGTATGGCCTCCTTTACTGAATATCTAGTCATTGAACCTCCTTTTATCTTGGATTCAGACCGACAGAGGAGGTAAAATATGTCAAATAGAAGGCAAGAATAAGAGGTGAAACAAGGGACATCCTCATGTGCCCATACTTCAAAACCCTTAATGGTTACTTATTAGAGAAGGGGAATCTAAACCCTACTACATCTTTCAAGAACTATGGTACTGCCCTTTAACCAAAATACTTATCCCTAGTTTTAAACTTCTCTCTAATGTCAAGCTCTCAGTAGAAGACCGTGAGCCTCTTTTCAAACTCCAGACTGATTGGGAGGACAACATGGAACATCCCTTTTTGACTTGTGCATGATTACTGATCAAGTGGAAACAAACATCACGAGCCTTATATAGCCCATCCAAACACCTTTAGAGAATTGGTACCTAAAGGAGCACGTAGAGCAGTCTGCCTTCCTTTTACCTGAACCTGGGTTAGAGTCACAAACATAACCTAAGTCAAAATCCAGTTTAGTGTCTAGTTCAGAGTCTTTTAAGTCTTTTAAATTTTTTAAGTCTTCTCAGTCTTCCCTATTTAAATTTGGGGATCTCTTTCTTGAGCTTAATGTAAATGTCGATCATGGCTCTTTCATCAATAATAAGAAGTTTCAATTTCTCATTACCTTTCTCCACCCTGAATGAGATTGCGAGCAAAATAGAAAATGGAAAAGAAACAAAATAACAAATAAACAAAAAACATTGGCACAGAAAATGAGCCAAAGCATACATTTATTGTGCATGAATGTAATTGTAAACAGGAGTTAACAGAGCTCATTAGGCAATATTCATATTATTTTGCATGGACAATCAGTGACATGACTAATATAGATCTAGACATTGTCATTCATAACTCCAAAGACAAAATTCAGAGATCTCTTTCAAAATCAAGGAGGAAACAACCAAGCTATTAGAAAAAAAATTCATTGAAGCCATTGACTAACCGACATGGTTACCCAACATAGTGTCGATTTCCAAAAAAGATGGCCAGATCAGAATTTGCATCCACTATTAGGATCTGAACAAGGCATGTCCAAGATGACTTCCCTTTGCCATATATCGACTTGCTTGTTGACAAATAGCAGGGTCTAGTATGATTTCAGTCACAGATCTCTATGTAGGGTATAACCAGATACTAGTTAATCGACCAGATAAGCCAAAGACTTCGTTCATCATAGAATAGGGTACCTTTTGTTACAGGATGATGTTGTTTGGCCTGAAAAATGCTTGCGCCACCTACCAGAGGATGGCCACTATGATCTTCCATGAATTAATGCACAAATATGTAGAGGTGTATATTGATGACATGGTTGTCCACACTAAGAATAGATCAAGCCACCTAATTTCCCTTGAACAGTTCTTTTCTAGGATTCGCCAATACAATCTGAAGCTTAATCCCACTAAATGCCTCTTCAGAGCTCCATCTAACATCTTCCTAGGCTACATGGTCTCTCAAAGAGGGATTGAGATTGATCCTTCAAAGTCTAAAGCCATCATCAAGATGCAGCATCCCCAGATAGAAAAGGAGATCAGGGGGCTTTTAGGCCTCCTTCAGTATATCAGTCGGTTTGTCTGATAGTTAGCAGACACCTTTAGGCCGATCTTTAAGAAATTAAGGAAAAATGCCTCAAAAACTTGGGATGACTAATGCCAGAAAGCCTTTGAATAGATCAATGCATATCCACTCAATCCTCAAATTCCCCAGCCTTCTAAACCTGGGAAGCCACTCCTCCTCTATCTATCAGTAATAAATGAAGCCACTAGGGCTATGCTAGCATAAGAAGCACCCGATTTTCACAAGACTGTTGTTTACTATCTAAGTAAGTGAATGTTAAAAACAAAATTGAGGTACAGTAAGATTGAACAGTTCTGCCTAACCTTAGCACGGGTTTGCTCCAAGCTCTAGCATTATCTTTGTTCTTACACCACAAACATCATTATTGACCACAGTACCTTGAAATTCCTTATAGTAAGCCTGATTTTGGCCAGTAAGATGGCTAAATGGGCTACCATCTTTATAGCACTTGATTTAAAGTTTATCGCAAGGAAGACAATGAAAGGTTGTGTGATAGCAAATCACCTAGCTGTGTCTCCTGGTGATGCTGACATAGTAGACATCAGATTTCCAAATGTGGACATTCTACAAATTTAGACAAATCAATGGAGAATGTATTTTGATAGAGCAAAAACTATTTGGGCTATGGCATTGGCGTGGTTATAGTAACTCCAGATGGGGAATGATTGCCCTTTAGTATTAAGTTGACGTTTCAGGTCACTAATAATGAAGCAAAATATGAAGCCCATATAGCCGGATTAGAGGCAACTCTGAGTAATCAAATCAGACGCTTAATGGTTTATGGAGACTCCATCCCAATAGTCTCCCAAGCATTGAAGAAATGGAAGATCAAAGAATAGCGTTTGACGCCCTACCTCTAATGCCTAGATCAGTTGGCTCAATGCACTGGCAACTCTTACTTCCATGGTTGATGCCAGCCTTGACATAGTCATCAAGCCCCTAAATATTCAGATTCATTAATAGCAAGGCTATTGCTATAATATCCAACTCGCCAATGGTAAGCCTTGGTACTGGGATATTTAGACCTGGTTAGAAAAGGAAGAATACCATAAAGGTGCCTCTAAGTCTGACAAGAGAACCCTCTGGGAATTGTCAAAAAGTTACCCATACAAGGATGGTATTTTGCACAAACAGACATGGAATCAGGCACATCTCAGGTGTGCAACTAAAAATAAAGCTCAACGGATAATGGAGTTGGTACATGGTGGAGAGGAAGGCCCCCACATGAATGGAATGGCTCTAGCCCATAAGATCACCAATCAGGGTTATTATTAGCTTACTATATAATCAGACTGCATCAAATTTGTTCAAAAGTGTCATAAGTGCTAGATTTATGCAAAGCTTTAGAAGTTGCCCCCGATAGCTCTTCACCTAATCACCACACCATGGCCCTTTGCAACTTGGGGAATCAACTTGATTGTTAGAATCACTCCTAAGTTCTCTAATCAGCATGAGTACATCTTGGTAGCCATCGACTACTTCACCAGATGGGTAGAAGCTACCTCTTATCATGTATTGAACTCCAAGAATGTAGCTCAGTTCATCCAGAAAAACATTATATGCAAATACGGGGTTCCTTCTGAGATCATATCAGACAATGGGCCTCACTTCCAAAAAGAGGTCTCCATCCTAATGACTAAGTACAAAATTCGGCACCACCATTCTTCACCATACAGGCCCAAGACCAATGGAGCGGTCAAAGTAGAATAAGTCCATAAAAAACATCCTCTAGAAGATGATTCACAATCATAGAAGTTGGCATGAGCATTTGCCTTTTGCTTTATGGGGATACAAAGCCTCCATCAGATCAAATCAGCCAAGGTCATGAGAGAAAGTCAGTTGCTCTGTAACGCCCTAACTCAAACCATCAGAGGAATTGTCCGCTTTGGGTCAAGCCGGTTCCATCCCACACTAGAATGGCAAGACCCACACGGTTTTGTCCCGCAGGTGAAGTGGGAACTTCCCAGGAGGTTACCCATCCTAGGATTTCTGTCAAGCGAGCATGCTTAACCCTAGAGTTCTTCCAACTCTCCAACCATTTCGCCATAAGGCGCCTCTGATGATTAGTTACTCCCTCTTCAATATATGATCTAAATCATTCCTGTGTCCCGCATTCCACTACCCAAGCTAGCCTGCCATCCTAGAAGCTCGCCAAGAGCCTTGCTCTACTCGCCCTCTTAGGATTGCTTTGCCGAGTCGGGATGTCACATGCCCACCAGCTTCCGCGTGGTTCATCCTCGAACCATATATCTAATGGAGGGGGTTAGGCTCTGATACTAAATTGTAATGCCCTGACTCCAACCACCAGAGGAATTGTCCGCTTTGGATCAAGCCAGTTCCATCCCATACTAGATCGGCAAGTCCCGCACGGTTTTGTCCCGCAGGTGAAATGGGAACTTCCCAGGAGGTCACCCATCCTAGGATTTTTGTCAAGCTAGCACACTTAACCCTAGAGTTCTTCCAGCTCCCCAGCCATTCCACCAAAAGGTGCCTCTGATGATTAGTTACCCCCTTTTTGATATATGATCTGAATCATTCCTGTGTCCCGCATTCCACTACCCTAGCTAGCCTGCCATCCTAGAAGCTCACCAGGAGCCCTGCTCTACCTGCCCTCTTAGGAATGCTTTGCCGCATCAGGATGTCACATGCCCAAAATAGAATGGGTCCAGAATTATCATAACCAATTAAATGATATTGACGAAAAAAGGCTAGAATGTCTTAATCAGATTCAGAGCTACCAATAGAGAGTTAAGGACTTCAACAAGAGAATCCAGGATCGAAAACTCAAAGTGAGTGGTAAGATTCTCAGGGTAAATTCAGGTCAAATTGGGCAGGCCCCTACATACTGAAGAAAATTCTCTCTGGAGGCGGTGTCATCTTGTCCAACATAGATAGCAATGAGTTCACCAATACATGCAACTTGGATCAACTCAAAAGATAAATTGTATGAATGCATTTAGGCATTAGCACAAGAAATATTACTCCCATATATCACCATTAAGTTAAACTGCAGTGACCTAACTCCCAAAAATATGTTTCCAAAGTATAGGATATGTAGATAGTCTAACTTATGGGTGCAGTCACAACAATAATAAAACACAATTTTACCCCTCTTTTCTTGAAAATTCTAGATTTTTTATGCCAATTAAGAAAAAAAAGCAAAAAATCAAAAAAGAATAAGCCAAGTTGAAAACCTACAAGGGCGGGCAGCTTAGGTAAAATCAAAAGTCCGCTTAGTTGAAAACCCGAAAGAGCAGCTTAGGCAAAAGTTAAGGCAGCCTGCTAGGTTGAAAACCCGAAAGGTTAGCTTAGGCAATAATTAAGGCTTAAATGCAGCAATCTCATAAAGGATAAAACTAAATTTCCTTTTCAAAAGAGTTAAAATAGTTCCTTTTTTACATATCTCCAATCAAGTACAAGTTATGTAAAAAGAAAATCACAAAAGCCCTATCACTCAGGCATCTATCCCTGTCATCTTTGTATCTGTGTCAATTATCTATATATCCACTATCCAGAGTGTCAAAAAACCAAAAGTGTGTGTAAACATAACCCTCTATAAATTATGAGTTAGTATCCTATCTCACAGCCCTCACAAAAATACGAGCCGAGTCAAAAATAAAAAATCCTACCCTTTCAACATAAGGTCGGCATGCACCGAGAGACTAGGCAAACCGTCTGCACCGCCTTAGAGGCATCTCTCTAGAGTCATCAAAATCCTCTGGGTCAACCCGTCTGGTAGATTCTAAGGTCATCTCAGTCATTACCCAGAGTTTAGCATCCATCTCCCAAGTTAGAGTCGCTCTTTGCTCTCTCTCCTGGTAACCATGCTCAGCAACCCACCAAGCCTCATAAGCAGCAGTACTGCCCCCAGAAACTCCAAGCTCAACCACATCAGTCCCTCTCAACTAGCTATCTAATATAGCCATAGTAATCCAAGGAGAAATTAGTATATCCCGAAAAGAGCTCCAGCTGGTGGCAACCCCTAAACATGCCCCATACTTCACATCAGTCTAGAACTAGGATAAAATGTGACTGAACCAAAAATAAGCAGATAAGCCATTTGATATCCAACTGACTGAATCAGAAACCAACTAATTTTATACTAGTCATGCCTCCATAAAAAATGATTTGGCCGCATCGCCAACAACCACCACAACCACTCATCCTTTGACTCGAGTCTCTCCACAACTCGTCTAAATCAATATTGTGATGGCTCATATGACAACGTCATGGTGACTCCACTACCCTCGAATGATCTCTCAACCAAACCTGCTAAGTCAGAGATTGCACTATGACACAAAAAAAAAAGGCATTTACATGCAATACCTCTTAACTAAACAGATTCAGCTATAACATAACCAAGATAGTTCAAGTCTTTTCCCAAAGCATGCAAGATTAGATTTTGCCCCCATTGCTTAGGCCCTTAAATAGGCATTTATTTGCAACTAAAACCTAAGCCTATTTTCAAAAAAGCGCCTTACCTAAAGCATAACATAAGTTAGTTCGAGAATGCTTACCTGAATCAAGATCGAACTAGCTTACCAGATCCCATCTACCCTATAAGCTCAATCGAGGCTCAGAATAGTCTCTGCCAAAGTCATGCTAGCAATCCTGGCACCTCGCTCCATCTAAACAACAAGGTTTACCACCCTCAAATCCTCCTAACCTACTGAACTAGTCAGTATAACAGTGCTCATAAAGCAGAAAACTAAAGCCCGAGTCCTGAACCTCTTGTGTTCCAAGTCAACAAACTCGAGTGGATCCAGATACTATTCCACTAGCCTAGATAAATCTACCAAATCCTTTACTACCAGCTCCCTAACCTCTACCATAGAGAGACCCAGCATCCTCATAAAGCTCCTAAAAAACTCAGTCTCGATCAGTGCAGCCACTGGAGTCCTCTTAGAATTATAAGCCAATAATGCTGTAAATTCCTTATATGTTAGACGCATCTCCTCAAAATATGTATCAAATTGAAACACATAAGTCTGTGAATCCTACAGGTGTAGACATGCATCCAAAAAGCCCGTTCCATCAGCAAGCCCCTCAGTGTCAAAAGGAAGCCATACCATACCAACTTAAATTAATCTTCTCAACCTTTGTCAACCTCTTGGTCCACCTTTGCATGCCTTAACTTATGAATGGCTACATTTTTTGGCAAACTATGTGAAAATTTAGAAAATTCGAGCCCTGGGGCGCAAAACGACATCGTTTTGAAGCCATAAATAAGGTATTCATAGGCTCTCAACCTCCACCACCCGAGAATGCGCCAGCGATGATCAGTCCAAAAACGGCGTCGTCAGCCCTGAAATGGCACCACCCTGGCCTATACAAGGTGCCAAAACGACATCATTTTAGAGGGCACCAGCGCCGGTCTCAGGCATCACGACGTCGATCTGTTCACTAAGAAAAACAACGAGAGAAGAAAAGAAGAAAATGAGACTGAAAATCATTTTTCCAAAGTGAATATCGAAATATCAGGCCTGAGTTTCTAACAAACACTCTCTCAAACATTGAGGCAGATCATCAGTAATGGCATGCCATGCATGATGCAAAATTATTTTGCTTAACTAACCATGACTTTTAGATCAATCCAGTAAATAGGGCAACCAACGCCAACTTAATCAAATAGGTTGACCAGTGCCAACTCAATTAAACAGGGCGATCGGTGCCAAATTCATTCATAACAGGGCAACCAGTGCCACCAACCTCCACAACAAAGTGATCAACACCAAAACCAGATAAAGACAGGGCAATCTATGCCAAGACTCATAAACAGGGTGATTGATGCCAAATTCATTCATAACAGGGTGACCAGCACCAACACACACAAATAGCACGATCAACGCCAAAATCATTCAGAAATAGGGTGACTAGTGCCTCTGTAAACTCAGTAAACAGGGCGACCAACGCCAACACATAGAAATAGGGCGATAAACACCGAAGCAGACAAACAAGGCAGTTAGTTCCATCAGTTTAGGCAGAATAACCAGCTGCACAAACAAGGTGACTATCGCAAACATACACAAACAAGGCGATCAATGCCATAATCAATCAAAAATAGGGCGACCAGTGCCACTGCAAACTAGTAAATAGGGCGATTAGCACCAAAGAAAATAAACAGGACAATTAGTGACATCAATTTAGGAAAAATAACCAGTATTATGAATAGTGTGACTAGCGCCAAGGCATTCATATCCAGGCAGCCAGTGCAATGATCAACCAATTAGTGCAAGAATAAAATAAAAATATGATATTAACAAGAAGTTTTAGTCAGAACTTTATAAAAGAAGTTGTTGCAATCAAAGCATCATCGCCCCAAAAAGTATCATAAGAGTTAGTCCCTAGACTACCTAGGCTACACCTATAACCTATATAAAAAGTGACAAAAGCGAGAGTCGATGAACTCAACGATGCCTCAAGTCGTCCTCCAACGTCCGGACCTGGTCCACTAGGAAGCTCTTATAGGTCAAAGCCTCAACCAGCACTCCTCGGAGCTGACCCACTAGGAGAGTAGTCCCCTCAAACTAGCTAGGAGGTGGCTGCACAAGCAAAGCATGCAATTTAAAAAAAAAGAAAAAAGTGCAACATGTATAATATATCAAGACGCCTCTCAGATAGACCGACTAGTGGTCAAGGACATCTCTCAGTAGCATAAGGGTGGCTATGCTGTGGTGAGTGACGTATCTTACACACTGCATATCCTCGTTAAGCAAATTAGAGACTACATAAGTAATTGCTCCTTAACTAGCCTCCAGCCTTAGTGGTGATGGTGGACCCTACCCTTGCTCCACTTGCCTAGTGCGCTGAGAGGGATGTGAAGCAGTCACACTGTGCTCAAACTCGCTAAATGAGGAATATGAAGTGTTTGGTGATTGAGAACTCATGGTAATCAGACTTGAGTGAGAGATCAAGCTACTAAAAAAAGCTAGGAAAGCAAATGAGAAGGTGTGATCAAGTGAGGTCACCCCTCTTCCTTATTTATAGGAAATACGACGGACGAGCCTTCCCTGCCCAGAAGAATAAAATTTTTGATACCCATCCAAACTCCAATAAATAAATGATCACAGTCAAAATATCAATGATAGAATGGGTTTAAGTAAAATTTCTTAGAATCAGAAAAAACTAGCACATGATGTTCCAAACATAGCCATAAACTTCTAGGTATGGTTTTCAAACTAGGTTTAATTTCACAAGTGTTGAAATCGAGGATCGATAGATCGAGCCTTAATCAACTCCGATCTATAGGAGGGGGTAAACTGTTAATAATGATTATAACACTAGGCTCTAGGAAATTCCACTATGATTACAACAGTGTGAGAATCAGCTCAATTGGATGTCATTTTTGCCTCGAATGGACTCTCGAAAGCCTGAAAACCCAAAAATAAATGTTAGAGGCATTTTGTTAATTAACCAAGATCGGCACCGATCAGCCCAGCGTCGGCACCAATCCTGAGGACAACGACTTCGATAAGGAGGTGGCTGGTGCCAATCTGGCCAGCTCAACCATCCCCTTTGCCTATAAAAGGCACCCCCCCCCTTCAAGACACCTCTTGTTGCTTGATCAATCACTTCTTGAAATAACCTATTAATTTATTTTTAAAAGAATTTTTATTTAAAATTTAATTGTAAATTTTCACCAATGAGAATTGATGAAAAATAATATTTTATGCCGCGAACCGAATCGAAAACTGAATTTAAATAGTCTAACTCAGT
>CANUEX010082076.1:0-65840 GCA_948099535.1 Jatropha multifida | reverse complement strand
CAAAGCGCAGCAGAAACAGTTGCTGCCAGCCCTGACTGATGCCTGGGTTAAAAACCCGTCACTCGAACATCTGCCGGTCGTGCTCGACTGGTTTAACGGCCGTCGCACACCCAACGCCAACCAGCGTCTGAAAGGGGTGATCACCGATCTCAATCTGGCGACCGATGCGCCCGCGCTGTTCGGCGGTCTGATCGCCGCCACTGCCTTTGGCGCACGCGCCATTATGGAGTGCTTCACCGAGCAGGGTATCGCCGTGGATAACGTGATGGCACTCGGCGGTATTGCCCGCAAAAACCTCGGCGTGATGCAGGCCTGTTGCGATGTACTTAACCGACCATTGCAGGTCGTGGCTTCTGAACAGTGCTGCGCGCTGGGCGCCGCGATTTTCGCCGCCGTAGCGGCAGAGGTGCATGCGGATATCCCGGCAGCACAACGCTTGATGGCCAGCGCCATCGAGAAAACCCTACAGCCTTCGGCGCAGGCACCACAGTTTGAACGGCTCTACCGCCGCTACCAACAGTGGGCGAAAAGCGCCGAACAGCACTATCTCCCTTCCGCCGCGACAACCTCGCAGGCCGCGTTAACTCATTAAGGACAAGATCATGACTATTTTCGACAATTATGAAGTATGGTTCGTTATTGGCAGCCAGCACCTGTACGGCCCGGAAGCCCTGAAGCAGGTGACAAAGCATGCCGATCAGGTGGTCAACGCCCTTAATGCAGAAGCGAAACTGCCCTGTAAGCTGGTGCTGAAGCCGCTGGGAACCTCGCCAGATGAGATCACCGCAATCTGCCGCGACGCCAACTACGACGACAAGTGCGCCGGGATGGTGGTGTGGCTGCACACCTTCTCTCCAGCCAAAATGTGGATTAACGGCCTGACCATCCTCAATAAACCGCTGCTGCAATTCCACACTCAATTCAACGCGTCCCTGCCGTGGGACAGCATCGATATGGACTTTATGAACCTGAACCAGACCGCGCACGGCGGCCGCGAGTTCGGTTTTATCGGCGCGCGCATGCGCCTGCAGCACAGCGTGGTCACCGGCCACTGGCAGGATCGCCATGCCCATGCGCGCATTGGCGCGTGGATGCGTCAGGCGGTTTCCAAACAGGATACCCGCCATCTGAAAGTGGTGCGCTTTGGCGACAACATGCGCGAAGTGGCGGTGACGGACGGCGATAAAGTCGCTGCACAGATCAAATTTGGCTTCTCGGTGAATACCTGGGGCGTCGGCGATCTGGTGCAGGTGGTGAACGCGGTTAGCGATGGTGATGTCAATGCGCTGGTGGATGAGTATGAAAGCAGCTACCGCCTGACACCTGCGGCGCAGGTTCATGGCGACAAACGCCAGAACGTGCTGGATGCCGCGCGCATCGAACTGGGGATGAAACGCTTCCTTGAAGAGGGTGGTTTCCATGCTTTTACCACCACCTTCGAAGATCTTCACGGTCTGAAACAACTGCCGGGTCTGGCGGTGCAGCGTCTGATGCAGCAGGGCTACGGCTTTGCCGGTGAAGGCGACTGGAAGACCGCCGCGCTGCTGCGCATCATGAAAGTGATGTCCGGCGGTTTAAGCGGCGGTACCTCCTTTATGGAGGATTACACCTACCACTTTGAGAAAGGCAACGACCTGGTGCTGGGTTCTCATATGCTGGAAGTGTGCCCGTCTATCGCCCTTGATGAGAAACCGACGCTGGATGTGCAGTACCTGGGTATCGGCGGTAAAGCCGATCCGGCACGTCTGATCTTCTCGACCAAAACAGGACCGGCGATCAATGCCAGCCTGATCGATCTGGGCGATCGCTTCCGCCTGCTGGTGAACTGCGTCGATGCGGTCAAAACCCCGCACGATCTGCCAAAACTGCCGGTGGCGAACGCGCTGTGGAAAGCGCAGCCGGATCTGCCAACCGCTTCCGAAGCCTGGATCCTGGCGGGCGGCGCGCACCACACCGTCTTTAGCCACGCCCTGACGCTGGACGATATGCGCCAGTTCAGCGAGCTGCATGACATCGAGCTGACGGTTATCGACAACGATACCCGCCTGCCGGCGTTTAAAGATGCGCTGCGCTGGAACGAAGTCTATTACGGTTCAAAACGCTAACGCCAGATGCCCGCGCCCGGTGGCACTTCGTTTACCGGGCCTGCGGTTATCCCTGGTCGGGTAAACGCTAGTGCCATCCGGCAATAGCAGGAGAAAGAAATGCTCGAAGATCTTAAACGTCAGGTGCTGGAAGCTAACCTCGCGCTGCCGAAACACAATCTGGTGACGCTGACCTGGGGTAATGTCAGCGCAGTTGATCGCGCGCGCGGCGTACTGGTGATCAAACCTTCTGGCGTCGATTACAGTGTGATGACCGCCGACGATATGGTGGTCGTCAATATCACTACCGGTGAAGTGGTGGAAGGCAACAAAAAACCCTCCTCGGACACCCCAACGCACCGCTTGTTGTATCAGGCTTTTCCTGGCATTGGCGGCATCGTGCATACCCATTCCCGCCATGCCACCATCTGGGCACAGGCTGGTCAGCCGATTCCGGCAACCGGTACCACGCATGCGGACTATTTTTACGGCGAGATCCCCTGCACCCGTAAGATGACCGATGAGGAAATCAACGGAGAATACGAGTGGGAAACCGGTAATGTGATTGTCGAAGCCTTTGAAAAACAGGGTATTGATCCTGCCCAAATGCCCGGCGTGCTGGTACATTCTCACGGGCCTTTCGCCTGGGGGAAAAACGCCGATGACGCAGTGCATAACGCGATTGTGCTGGAAGAAGTGGCTTATATGGGCATCTTCTGTCGCCAGCTCGACCCGCGTCTGCCCGCCATGCAGCAAACGCTGCTGGATAAACACTACCTGCGCAAACACGGCGCCAAAGCTTACTACGGCCAATAACTGTATAAAACCACAGCATAACTGTATAAACCAGGCTATAATATCGCCTGGTTTTATTTTATGAGAGAACGCTGTGGCGCAGGCGCAAGAAGGCTTTTTATTAACCCGTCACTGGCGGGAAACTCCTGGCGGTACCGAGGTGGAATTCTGGCTGGCGACGGATAACGGCCCCTTGCGCGTTGTGCTACCGCCGCAGGAGTCGGTGGCCTTTATCCCCGCTGCGCAGGCAGAAATGGCCCGTCGCCTGTTAAGCAATGAAAAACAGTGGCGGCTCACGCCGCTCGAACTGTGCGATTTCCACCGCCAGCCTGTATTCGGTCTCTATTGCCGCGCTCATCGCCAGCTGATGCGCCTGGAAAAGCTGCTGCGCGAAGGCGGCGTAACGCTCTACGAAGCCGATGTTCGCCCGCCGGAGCGCTTTCTGATGGAGCGCTTTATCACCGCGCCGGTATGGGTAGATGGCGAACCGCAGGGCGACGCGCTGATCAATGCGCGCCTCAAACCTAATCCCCACTATCGCCCGCCGCTGAAATGGGTGTCGCTGGATATCGAAACCAGCCGCCACGGCGAGCTTTACTGCATCGGTCTGGAAGGCTGCGGACAGCGTACGGTCTATATGCTGGGGCCGGAAAACGGCAGCGCGCAGGGGCTGGATTTCGATCTGGAATATGTTGCCAGCCGCCCGCAACTGCTGGAAAAACTCAACGCCTGGTTCGCCACGCACGATCCGGATGTCATCATCGGCTGGAACGTGGTGCAGTTCGATCTGCGCGTACTGCAAAAAAGCGCCGAGCGTTACCGCGTGCCGCTCACCCTTGGACGGCACGGCAGCGAGCTGGAGTGGCGCGAGCACGGTTTTAAAAATGGCGTCTTCTTCGCACAGGCCACTGGTCGGCTGATTATCGACGGCATCGAAGCGCTGAAGTCCGCTTTCTGGAATTTCTCATCTTTCTCGCTGGAAGCAGTATCACAGGAGCTACTCGGCGAAGGTAAAGCCATCGACAACCCGTGGGATCGAATGGACGAAATCGACCGCCGGTTCGCCGAAAATAAACCGGCGCTCGCCACCTATAACCTGAAGGATTGCGAGCTGGTGACGCGCATCTTCCATAAAACGGAGATCATGCCGTTTCTGCTGGAGCGCGCCACGGTCAACGGCTTGCCGGTAGACCGGCACGGCGGGTCGGTCGCCGCATTCAGCCATCTCTATTTTCCGCGCATGCACCGCGCAGGTTTCGTGGCGCCGAATCTCGGCGAGGTGCCACCGCAGGCAAGCCCTGGCGGCTATGTGATGGATTCCCGTCCAGGGCTTTACGATTCGGTGCTGGTGCTGGATTACAAAAGTCTTTATCCCTCGATTATCCGTACCTTTCTTATCGATCCGGTCGGTCTGGTGGAAGGTATGGCACGACCGGAGCCCGCACACAGCACCGAAGGCTTTCTTGGCGCGTGGTTTTCCCGCGAGAAACACTGCCTGCCGGAGATTGTCGGCCAAATCTGGCACGGGCGCGATGATGCTAAACGACAGGGAAATAAACCGCTGTCGCAGGCATTAAAGATCATCATGAACGCCTTTTACGGCGTGCTCGGCACCAGCGCGTGCCGCTTTTTCGATCCCCGTCTGGCGTCATCGATCACCATGCGCGGCCATCAGATCATGCGCCAGACCAAAGCGCTGATTGAAGAACAGGGTTTTGATGTCATTTACGGCGATACCGATTCAACCTTCGTCTGGCTGAAGAAGGCGCACAGCGAAGAAGCGGCAGCGCGCATCGGTCAATCCCTGGTGGAACACGTCAACGCCTGGTGGGCCGCGTATTTGCAAAATGAGGGGCTGGAGAGCGCGCTGGAGCTGGAGTTTGAAACCCATTTCTGCCGTTTTCTGATGCCGACCATTCGCGGTACTGAGCAGGGCAGTAAAAAACGCTACGCCGGGCTGATTCAGGAAGGCGACAACCAGCGCATGGTGTTTAAGGGGCTGGAAACGGTGCGTACCGACTGGACGCCGCTGGCGCAGCAGTTTCAGCAAACGCTCTATCTGCGCGTATTTCGTAATGAACCGTATCAGGATTACGTACGGGAGACGATCGCCAGCCTGATGGCGGGCGAACTGGATGAGCAACTGGTCTACCGTAAGCGTCTGCGCCGCGCGCTGGGCGAGTATGAGCGTAATGTGCCGCCGCATGTGCGCGCTGCCCGCCTGGCCGATGAAGAGAACGTAAAACGCGGCCGCCCGGCGCAATATCAGAATCGCGGCACCATTAAATACGTCTGGACCACCAGCGGCCCTGAGCCGGTGGATTATCAGCGCTCGCCGCTCGATTACGATCACTATCTCAGTAAACAGCTACAGCCGGTCGCCGACGGAATTCTCCCTTTCATTGACGACGATTTTGCTACACTTCTTACGGGGCAACTGGGGCTGTTTTAATGGCGCATTTGCATTAAAGCTGCACTTTTCAGGCTATACGAATGTGACGTCATCCAGTACCATAGCGCCCTTCCTTTTTCTGGTCCCAATTTTGTTCGCCCCCGCCTCCCTTCAGGCGGCGACGAGCTATTGCCTGCAATTTGAGATATAGAGTTCATTTATGCCCTTTACACTTGGTCAACGCTGGATTAGCGACACGGAAAGCGAACTCGGACTTGGTACAGTCGTTGCCATCGATGCGCGCACGGTTACGCTCCTTTTCCCTGCCACTGGAGAAAATCGCCTGTATGCCCGTAGCGATTCCCCGGTTACCCGCGTCATGTTCAACCCCGGTGATACGGTTACCAGCCATGAAGGCTGGCAGTTAACGATTGAAGACGTAAAAGAAGAAAACGGACTGCTTGCCTACACCGGAACGCGTCTGGATACCCAGGAAAACGACGTCATCCTGCGCGAAGTGCTGCTCGACAGCAAACTGGTATTCAGCAAACCACAGGATCGCCTGTTTGCCGGGCAGATCGACCGTATGGACCGTTTTGCGCTGCGTTTTCGTGCCCGCAATTATCAAAGCGCGCAATACCGTATGCCGTGGAGCGGCCTGCGTGGCCAGCGCACGAATCTGATCCCGCATCAGTTGCACATCGCTCACGATGTGGGTCGCCGCTATGCGCCGCGTGTGCTGCTGGCGGATGAAGTCGGTCTCGGGAAAACTATTGAAGCCGGGATGATCCTGCATCAACAACTGCTCTCTGGCGCAGCGGAACGTGTGCTGATTGTGGTGCCGGAAACCCTGCAACACCAGTGGCTGGTGGAGATGCTGCGTCGCTTCAACCTGCGCTTCGCCCTGTTCGACGATGAACGCTATGCGGAAGCGCAACACGACGCAGATAACCCGTTTGAGACCGAACAACTGGTGATCTGCTCCCTCGATTTTGTACGCCGCAACAAGCAGCGCCTTGAGCATCTTTGCGATGCGGAGTGGGATCTGCTGGTGGTGGACGAAGCGCATCACCTGGTGTGGAGCGAAAACGAAGCCAGCCGTGAATATCTCGCCATTGAGCAGCTGGCCGAGCGCGTACCCGGCATTTTGCTGCTGACCGCCACGCCGGAACAGCTGGGCATGGAGAGCCACTTTGCCCGTCTGCGCCTGCTTGATCCAAACCGTTTCCATGACTTCGCCCAGTTTGTCGAAGAGCAGAAAAACTATCGTCCGGTCGCTGATGCAGTGGCGCTACTGCTGGCAGGTGAACGGCTTAGCAATGACGATCTGAATACGCTGAGCGATCTGGTGGGTGAGCAGGATATCGAACCGCTGCTGCAAACCGCCAACAGCGACCGCGACGGTGCAGCCGATGCGCGCCAGGAGCTGATCACCATGCTGATGGACAGACACGGCACCAGCCGCGTGTTGTTCCGTAACACCCGCAACGGCGTGAAAGGCTTTCCGAAACGCGAACTGCACACAGTTAAATTGCCGCTGCCGACACAGTATCAAACCGCCATCAAAGTTTCCGGCATTATGGGCGCGCGTAAGAGTCTGGAAGAACGCGCCCGCGACATGCTCTATCCGGAACAGATTTATCAGGAATTCGAAGGCGATAGCGGTACCTGGTGGAACTTCGACCCTCGCGTAGAGTGGTTAATGGGCTACCTGACCAGCCACCGTTCCCGGAAAATCCTGGTGATCTGCGCCAAAGCGGCGACCGCGCTGCAGCTGGAACAGGTTCTGCGTGAACGCGAAGGCATTCGCGCGGCCGTGTTCCATGAAGGCATGTCGATTATCGAACGCGACCGTGCAGCCGCGTGGTTTGGCGAAGAAGACAGCGGCGCGCAGGTACTGCTGTGCTCGGAGATCGGCTCTGAAGGCCGTAACTTCCAGTTCGCCAGCCATCTGGTGATGTTCGATCTGCCATTTAACCCGGATCTGCTGGAGCAGCGTATCGGTCGTCTGGATCGTATCGGTCAGGCGCATGATATTCAGATCCATGTGCCGTATCTGGAGAAAACAGCGCAGTCCGTACTGGTTCGCTGGTATCACGAAGGGCTGGATGCCTTTGAACATACCTGCCCGACCGGTCGCACGATTTACGACAGCGTCCACGGCGAGCTGATTAACTATCTGGCCGCACCGGAAAACACCGACGGGTTTGAAGAGCTGATCAAATCCTGCCGCGAGCAGCATGACGCGCTGAAAACGCAACTGGAACAAGGGCGTGACCGTCTGCTGGAGATCCACTCTAATGGCGGCGAAAAAGCGCAAGCCCTGGCAGAAAGCATTGCAGAGCAGGATGATGACACCGCGCTTATCACCTTCGCCATGAACCTGTTTGATATCGTGGGGATTAACCAGGACGATCGCGGCGAAAACATGATCGTTCTGACGCCGTCCGATCATATGCTGGTGCCGGATTTCCCGGGCCTGCCGGAAGATGGCTGTACCATCACTTTCGATCGCGATGTCGCGCTCTCCCGCGAGGATGCGCAGTTCATCACCTGGGAACATCCGCTGATCCGCAACGGTCTGGATCTGATCCTCTCCGGCGATACCGGCAGCAGTACCATTTCGCTACTGAAAAACAAAGCGCTGCCGGTCGGTACGCTGTTGCTGGAGCTGATCTATGTCGTCGAAGCGCAGGCACCGAAACATCTGCAGCTTAACCGCTTCCTGCCGCCGACGCCGATCCGCCTGCTGGTGGATAAAAACGGCACTAACCTGGCCGGACAGGTTGAGTTTGAAAGTTTCAACCGTCAGCTCAGCGCCGTGAACCGCCATACCGGCAGTAAGCTGGTGAATGCGGTGCATCAGGATGTACACAACATTCTGCAAAAAGGAGAAATGCAGGTTGAGAGCGCAGCGCGCGCGCTGATTGATGCCGCCCGCAGCGAAGCAGACGAGAAACTCTCTGCTGAACTGTCGCGTCTGGAAGCGCTGCGTGCGGTTAACCCTAACATTCGTGACGATGAAGTGGCCGCTATTGAAAGTAATCGCCAGCACGTGCTGGAAAGCCTGGATCAGGCGAGCTGGCGACTGGACGCGCTGCGTCTGATCGTTGTGACGCATCAATAACGGAGCCGTTTATAGTGATGGAGCCTTACAATCCGCCGCAGGATCCCTGGCTGGTTATTCTCTATCAGGATGAGCACATTATGGTCGTCAACAAGCCCAGCGGCTTGTTGTCGGTTCCGGGTCGTCTTGATGAGCATAAAGACAGTGTGATGACACGTATTCAGCGCGACTTTCCGCAGGCTGAATCCGTGCATCGCCTGGATATGGCCACCAGCGGTGTGATTGTGGTGGCTCTTACCAAAAATGCCGAACGCGAACTAAAGCGCCAGTTCCGCGAGCGCGAGCCGAAAAAGCAGTATCTGGCGCGCATCTGGGGTCACCCGGAGAAAGCGGAAGGGCTGGTGGATTTACCGCTGATTTGCGACTGGCCGAATCGCCCGAAGCAGAAAGTGTGTTACGAAACCGGCAAAGCGGCGCAGACCGAGTATGAAGTGTTGTCGCTGGATGATGATGGCAACGCCCGCGTACGGCTGAAGCCGATTACGGGTCGCTCGCATCAACTGCGCGTGCATATGCTGGCTATTGGTCATCCGATTCTCGGCGATCGCTTTTATGCACCGCCGCAAGCGCTGGCGCTGGCGCCGCGTTTACAGTTGCATGCCGAAACACTGACGATTACTCATCCGGAATTCGGCAATAGCATGACGTTCAAAGCACCGGTAGATTTTTAATACTCTCCCCCGACCGCGCGCCGGGGGAGTATTACGCTTAGCGAAAACCCTTCTGCTCGCGAATCAGTTCGTAAGCTTTCTGAATTTCCTGCGCTTTTTGTTTTGCCATTTCCATCATCTCCGGCGGCAAACCTTTTGCCACCAGTTTGTCCGGATGGTGTTCGCCCATCAATTTACGGTAAGCACGCTTGATGGTTGTCGCATCGTCTGTCGGTTTCACGCCCAGCACATTACAGGCATCTTCCAGCGTCGGACCACGCTGTGCCTGCTGCCAGCCGCCGCCGTTACCGCCCGCCTGCTGCTGATAATGGTAACCGTCGCCAAATTGCGCGCCGCCCTGCATCATGCGCAGGAATTGATCGAATTGCAGACGCGAGATGCCCAACTCCTCAGCAATCACATACAACACTTCGCGTTCACTGGGGTGCAGGGAGCCATCGGCAAAAGCAGCCTGGATTTGAATTTCCAGAAACATCCGAATCAAATCGAAGCGGCCAAAACAGACGCTGCGGAACTGACGCATCTTGTCGCGAAGCGGGTAATTATCCGCTTTACCGTCGCGAAACGCGCGTTGTGCCGCCATACGCGACTCGCCATGCAGATTCATGCGATCCATAAAAAGGCTGGCGACCTGGATGTCAGCTTCGGTGACACGGCCTTTCGATTTGGTCAGATGCCCCATCACTTCAAAGGTGGTGGCGAAGAAGAGCGACTGACGTTCACGCTGGTTAGCAAACCAGGCCATTTTACGGCTGCGCGCCTTATCAAACATATGACCGATAATCAGCCCCAGAACCGCGCCCCAAAAGCCGCCGCCCATGAAAAGAGCGATGACCACACCAACCACTTTTCCCCAATACTGCATATACTCCCCAAATCGTCATGCCGTCGGCTAAAATTTGCTTTATCATACCCGTCATTCTATGCCATGCACAGGCGCAGTCTTCTCTCCCTGGCTCGAACGCGGGCAGGATTAAAACTAGCGTTGCAAAGGCGAGTAAGTTAGTCTCAGACCGTTTGCCAGCGTAAAGCCACAGATGACGGAACAACAAATACAACGTATGAAAAAACGTATCCCCACCCTCCTGGCCACCATGATTGGCTCCGCCCTTTATAGTCAGCAGGGAATGGCAGCCGATCTTGCCTCGCAGTGTATGCTTGGCGTCCCCAGCTACAATCGCCCGCTGGTACAGGGTGATACCAATAACCTGCCGGTGACGATCAATGCCGATCACGCAAAAGGCAACTACCCTGACGATGCCGTTTTTACCGGCAATGTCGATATTAATCAAGGGAATAGCCGTTTACAGGCCGATGAGGTGCAGCTTCATCAGCAGCAGCCGGAAGGTCAGACAGACCCGGTACGCACAGTGGATGCACTGGGTAATGTGCACTATGACGATAACCAGGTCATCCTGAAAGGTCCTAAAGCCTGGTCAAACCTGAACACCAAAGATACCAACGTCTGGCAGGGTGATTACCAGATGGTGGGTCGCCAGGGGCGTGGCACCGCCGACCTGATGAAACAGCGCGGGCAAAACCGCTATACGATTCTGGATAACGGCTCCTTTACCTCCTGCTTGCCGGGTTCTGATACCTGGAGCGTCGTGGGTAGCGAAGTGATTCAGGATCGCCAGGAGCAGGTCGCGGAGATCTGGAACGCGCGCTTTAAACTCGGCCCCGTACCGGTGTTCTATAGCCCGTACTTACAGTTGCCGATCGGTGACAAACGCCGTTCCGGTTTCTTGATCCCGAATGCCAAGTACAGCACCAGTAACTACTTCGAGTTTTACCTGCCGTACTACTGGAACATTGCGCCAAATATGGATGCGACCATCACGCCGCATTACATCCATAAACGTGGCAATATTCAGTGGCAAAACGAATTCCGCTATCTGACACAGGCCGGAGCTGGCCTGGTTGAATTTGACTATCTGCCGTCCGACAAAGTCTACGAAGATGAGTATCCGACGGAGAGCAACCGCCACCGCTGGTTATTCTACTGGCAGCACTCTGGCGTAATGGATCAGGTGTGGCGTTTTAATGCCAACTACACCAAAGTCAGCGATCCTTACTATTTTAATGACTTCACATCAAAATATGGTTCCAGTACCGATGGTTACGCGACCCAGATCTTCAGCGTGGGTTACGCAGTGGAAAACTTTAACGCCACGGTATCGACAAAACAGTTCCAGGTATTTAACCGCGAAAACAGTAACTCCTATGCCGCTGAACCCCAGTTGGATGTGAACTGGTATCACAATGACCTTGGGCCGTTTGACTTGAGCGTGTATGGCCAGGCGGTTCATTTCACCAATACTAACGCTAACTATCCGGAAGCGACGCGTGTTCATCTGGAGCCGACGTTAAGTCTGCCCGTCTCCAACGACTGGAGCAGCCTGAATACCGAAGTGAAAATGCTGGCGACCCACTACCAGCAGAGCAATCTGGATGATTACAACGCAAGTAATAACACGGATTACAAAGAGACAGTCAACCGCGTCATGCCGCAATTTAAGATGGACGGCAAGATGGTGTTTGAACGTGATATGAACTGGGCGGAAGGTTATACCCAAACGCTGGAGCCACGCGCGCAATACCTGTATGTGCCGTATCGCGATCAGAGCCATATCAACAACTACGACTCAACGCTCTTACAATCCGACTACAGTGGGCTGTTCCGCGATCGCACCTACGGCGGGCTTGACCGCATCGCCTCTGCAAACCAGGTTACCACCGGCGTCACAACGCGCATTTATGATGATGCGGCAGTTGAACGTTTTAACGTTTCTGTTGGTCAAATCTACTATTTCACCGAGTCTCGCACCGGTGATGACAACATTAACTGGGAGAAAGACAACAAAACGGGGTCGTTGGTTTGGGCGGGTGATACCTACTGGCGTATCTCAGATCGCTGGGGTCTGCGCGGTGGCGTGCAGTACGACACGCGTCTGAATGCCATCGCCAACAGCAGCTCGTCACTGGAATACCGTCGTGATGAAGACCGTATGCTGCAACTGAGCTACCGTTACGCCAGCCCGGAATACATTCAGGCAACGCTGCCAAGCTACGCGACTTCCGCGCAGTATAAAGATGGTATTTCGCAGGTGGGCGCTGCCGGAAGCTGGCCGATTGCCGACCGCTGGTCGATCGTCGGGGCTTACTATTTCGACACCAATACACACAAATCCGCTGACCAGATGGTTGGCTTGCAGTACAACTCCTGCTGTTATGCTCTCCGCGTCGGCTATGAGCGGAAAATTAACGGCTGGCAAAATGACCAAAGCAAGTATGACAACGTCATCGGTTTCAACATTGAGCTGCGCGGTCTGAGTTCTAACTACGGTTTGGGTACGCAACAAATGCTGCGTTCAAACATTCTGCCGTACCGTAGTTCAATGTGATCTGTTTGATTTGCAACGTAATCCGCATTGCGGTTAATTGAAATGGAAAAGGTATGAAGAACTGGAAAACGCTGCTTCTCGGTATCGCTATGGTTGCGAATACCAGTTTTGCTGCGCCTCAGGTTGTTGATAAAGTCGCTGCTGTCGTCAATAACGGCGTAGTGCTTGAAAGTGACGTTGATAGCATGATGCAGTCCGTAAAGGCCAATGCAGGCCAGGCGGGTCAGCAACTGCCGGACGACGCCACGCTGCGCCATCAGATCCTTGAACGTCTGATCATGGATCAAATCATTCTGCAGATGGGCACCAAAATGGGTGTCAAAGTGACGGACGAGCAGCTTGATGCCGCCATCGCCGACATTGCCAAACAGAACAATATGTCTATGGATCAATTGCGCAGCCGTCTGGCTTACGATGGGGTGAATTACAACACCTATCGCAACCAGATCCGCAAAGAGATGATCATCTCTGAAGTGCGCAACGGTGAAGTACGCCGTCGTGTGACTGTCCTGCCGCAGGAAGTGGATGCCCTGGCGCAGCAGATGGGAAACCAGAACGATGCCAGCACCGAACTGAACCTGAGCCACATTCTGATCCCGCTGCCGGAAAACCCGACATCGGATCAGGTTAACGAAGCTGAAAACCAAGCACGTTCCATTGTCGATCAGGCGCGTAAAGGTAGTGATTTCGGCAAGCTGGCGATCACCTACTCTGCCGATCAGCAAGCGCTGAAAGGCGGACAGATGGGTTGGGGACGCATCCAGGAGCTGCCAAGCATCTTCGCTCAGGCGCTGAGCACGGCGAAAAAAGGCGACATTATCGGGCCGATTCGTTCCGGTGTCGGTTTCCATATCCTGAAAGTTAACGATTTGCGCGGCCAGTCTCAGAACATCTCCGTGACGGAAGTTCACGCTCGTCACATCCTGCTGAAACCGTCACCCATCATGAGCGATGATCAGGCTCGCGTGAAACTGGAAGAGATCGCAGCGGATATTAAGAGCGGTAAAACCACGTTTGCTAATGCAGCGAAAGAGTTCTCACAGGATCCGGGTTCTGCAAACCAGGGCGGCGATCTGGGCTGGGCGGCAGCGGATATTTATGATCCGGCATTCCGCGATGCGCTGATGAAGCTGAAACGCGGCCAGATGAGCGGCCCGGTGCACTCCTCCTTCGGCTGGCACCTGATCGAAATGCTTGATTCGCGTAACGTTGATAAAACAGACGCCGCGCAGAAAGACAGAGCGTATCGCATGCTGATGAATCGCAAATTCTCTGAAGAAGCCGCGACCTGGATGCAGGAACAACGCGCCAGCGCCTACGTGAAAATCCTGAGCAACTAAATGAAAACACAGCGTGTCGCTATCACTCCCGGCGAGCCCGCCGGGATTGGTCCGGATCTGGTGGTTCAGCTCGCCCAGCGTGACTGGCCGGTTGAACTGGTTATCTGTGCAGACGCGACGCTGTTAGCCGACCGGGCAGCCCTGCTCGGTCTGCCGTTGCAGTTTCGGGATTACGATCCCGCAGCTGCTGCGGTTGCGCAGCAAGCCGGTACGTTAACCGTGCTGCCCCTCGCTCTGCATGCGCCGGTAACGCCGGGCGTACTCAACCCTCTTAATGGCCCTTATGTTGTGGAAACCCTTGCCCGCGCCTGCGACGGCTGCCTGAACGGTGAATTTGCTGCGCTGGTAACCGGCCCGGTACATAAAGGGGTGATCAACGACGCGGGTACGCAGTTTACCGGGCACACAGAGTTTTTCGAGGAGCGCTCGCACGCCGCCAAAGTGGTGATGATGCTGGCCACCGAAGAGTTACGCGTTGCGCTGGCAACCACCCATTTGCCGCTCAAAGACGTAGCACAGGCCATTACGCCAGCACTGTTACGCGAGGTTATTCACATTCTGCACGGGGATTTACAGCAGAAATTTGGTATCCGCCATCCGCACATTCTGGTCTGCGGGCTGAATCCACACGCAGGTGAAGGCGGGCACATGGGGACGGAAGAGATCGAGACGATCATTCCTGTGCTGGAAGAAATGCGGGCCAGCGGTATGAATTTGAGCGGTCCATTGCCTGCCGATACGCTGTTTCAGCCCAAATACCTTGATAATGCCGACGCCGTACTGGCGATGTACCACGATCAGGGCCTGCCCGTGCTAAAATACCAGGGATTTGGCCGCGGCGTGAATATCACTCTCGGTTTACCTTTTATTCGCACATCCGTTGACCACGGCACCGCGCTGGAACTGGCGGGCCATGGAACAGCAGATGTCGGCAGTTTTATTACGGCGCTTAACCTCGCCATCAAAATGATTGTTAATACTCAATGACTAATCGAGTCCATCAGGGCCATTTAGCCCGTAAACGCTTCGGGCAAAACTTTCTCCACGACCAGTTCGTGATCGACAGCATCGTATCGGCCATCAACCCGCAAAAGGGTCAGGCGATGGTTGAAATCGGCCCAGGCCTTGGCGCACTGACCGAACCGGTTGGCGAACGTCTGGATAAGCTGACAGTTATCGAACTTGACCGCGATCTGGCTGCACGCCTGCAAACACATCCGTTCCTCGCGCCAAAACTGACAATTTATCAGCAAGATGCGATGACCATGAATTTTGGCGAGCTTTCACAGACGCTCGGCCAGCCGCTGCGTGTTTTCGGCAACCTGCCGTATAACATCTCCACACCATTGATGTTCCATCTGTTTAGCTATACTGATGCCATTGCCGATATGCACTTTATGTTGCAGAAAGAGGTGGTAAATCGTCTGGTTGCAGGACCAAACAGTAAGGCGTATGGTCGGTTAAGCGTGATGGCGCAGTACTACTGTCAGGTTATTCCGGTGCTGGAAGTGCCGCCGACAGCGTTCGCGCCGCCGCCGAAGGTGGATTCTGCCGTGGTTCGTCTGGTGCCGCATACTACGTTGCCGCATCCGGTCAAAGAGATTCGCACGCTGAGCCGCATTACCACCGAAGCCTTTAACCAGCGTCGTAAAACCATCCGCAATAGCCTCGGCAATGTGTTTACGGTTGAGGTGCTGGCATCGCTGGGGATCGACCCGACGATGCGCGCGGAAAATATCTCTGTTGCGCAGTACTGTCAGTTAGCCAACTACCTGACGGAAAATGCGCCGCCGAAGGAGAGTTAACTCATGATCAATTCGCCCCGAGTTTGTGTTCAGGTACAAAGCGTCTACATTGAGTCTCAGTCAACCCCCGACGATGAACGTTATGTGTTTGCTTACACCATCACCATCCGGAACCTGGGGCGAACCCCTGTCCAGTTGTTGAAACGCTACTGGCTGATCACCAATGGAAATGGCCGCGAAACGGAAGTACAGGGCGAAGGTGTCGTCGGTGAACAGCCGCACATTGAGCCGGGCGGCGAATATCAATACACCAGCGGCGCGGTTATTGAGACGCCGATGGGCACCATGCAGGGCCACTACGAAATGATCGACGCGCAGGGCACTGCGTTTCGCATCGCCGTCCCTGTCTTCCGACTCGCTGTTCCAATACTGATTCATTAATCCAATGGCTACATATCTGATTGGTGACGTTCATGGTTGCTATGATGAACTGATCGCGCTGTTAAAACAGGTTGAATTTTCACCAGAGCAAGACACCCTATGGCTTACCGGCGATTTAGTTGCCCGTGGGCCGGGGTCGCTGGATGTACTGCGTTACGTAAAATCATTGGGCGACAGCGTACGTATCGTACTGGGCAATCACGATCTGCATCTGCTGGCCGTCTTTGCCGGTATCAGCCGCAATAAGCCCAAAGACCGGCTCAATTTATTGCTGGAAGCGCCCGACGCCGACGAACTGATCAACTGGCTGCGTCGTCAGCCGCTGCTGCAAATCGACGAAGAGAAAAAGCTGGTGATGGCGCACGCCGGGATCACCCCGCAGTGGGATTTGCCGACGGCGATACACTGCGCGCGCGATATCGAAGCGGTGCTCTCCAGCGATTCCTATCCGCTATTCCTGGATGCAATGTATGGCGATCTGCCAAACCACTGGACGCCGGAACTCAGTGGGCTTGCCCGCCTGCGCTTTATCACTAATGCCTTCACACGTATGCGTTATTGCTTCCCGAACGGGCAGCTGGATATGTACTGCAAGGATATTCCCGAACGTGCTCCTGCACCGCTTAAACCGTGGTTCTCGATTCCGGGACCGGTTTCTCAGGAGTACAGCATCGTCTTTGGCCACTGGGCATCGCTGGAAGGCGCTGGCACACCGGAAGGGATTTACGCGCTGGATACTGGCTGCTGCTGGGGCGGCGTACTGACCTGCCTGCGCTGGGAAGACAAAATGTACTTCACGCAACCGTCAAATCGCCAGATGGATTTAGGGGATGGCGAGGCGATAGCCTCTTAAAGGACTCCCCGGCGGCGACCCGCCGGGGGACATCTTAGCGGCGCTCGAGGATCTCAAAGCAGTAGCTATGCGAGTTCTGCGCATCAGCATCATGGAATTCGCTAAATACCGATTCCCAGTCGTCCGGGTCGTAATCCGGGAAGTGGGTATCGCCTTCCACTTCAGCATCAATGTGCGTCAGGTAGAGGCGCTGCGCCTTCGGCAGACACTGTTCGTAAACACGCCCGCCGCCGATCACCATGATCTCTTCCACATCACCGCAGGCAGCAATCGCTTCATCCACGGATTTCACCCATTCGACACGATCGTCAGTACCCGGCTGGCTACTGATTACAATGTTCTTGCGCCCCGGTAACGGACGGCCGATGGATTCCCACGTCAGACGCCCCATCACCACCGGTTTGTTTAAGGTATTGCGCTTAAACCAGGCGAGATCGGCCGGTAAATTCCACGGCATGGCGTTCTCCATACCAATCACGCGATCCACGGCTAGCGCGGCAATCAGACTGATCATTCATTCATTCCTGGATGCAAAAAAATTGTCGCCACTATACGGAAAGCACAATCTTTCGTCGATGGGGGGCAAGGCAAAGGATAAGAAAATTTTTCATTCTGCTGGCGATACCGCAACCTGTTGCTGCACCGCCAGCTTTCCACTCGCTTTAATTCAAAACGTTACCCGTAAACCACTCTGAACAGGTTCACGCCTGCGGTTTCACCGCCGGTTCGTCTGCCGGATCGTCCGTATGCCGCCCCTCTTCCGTTCCCTGCCAGCCATGACGCTGCGTTAACGAAAGATGTGCGCGATCCTCTGAGATGATTTCCGTCAACATGGCGCTGGTGCGCTTAAACACGGCAGCGCGCGCCTGCGCATCATTCTCGACCTGCGCCATCTCTTCCACCATCGACGTATTGAAACGGCGGAAATGGTCGGCGCGCTCGCGGGCTTCATAGGGGCCTAATCCTAACCCTTCCAGCGCCAGACGCCCGGTTTTCAGCGCCGCTTCGAAGGTTTCACGTTCCGGTCTGTCGACGCCAGCCTGTCGCAGGCGAATATAGTGATCGACATCGCGAGCGCGGGCAATAATGCGCAGATCCGGGAAGTGCTCTTTTGCCAGCTCAGTCAATTGCAGGCTGGCCTGTGGATCGTCAATCGCATTAATCAACACCTCAGCACGCCCGGCACCGGCGGACTCCAGCAGATCGACGCGCGTGGCATCACCGTAGAAAACTTTCATGCCGAATTTACGCAACGTTTCGATATGATCGGGATCGTGGTCAAGCACCACCATTTTCACGCCGCTGGAAAGTAACAGACGCCCGGCGATCTGACCAAAACGACCAAATCCGGCGATGATCACCCGCGCCTCTTCTTCATCGATCTCATCGGCTTCGCGCTCCTGCTGTGAACCGGCAGTTTCCAGCCGCGCCAGCAGTACCAGCAGGACTGGCGTCGCCGCCATTGATAACGCAACCGTCAGCGTTAGCGCTTTCGCCCATTCTGGATCGAGCACCTGTGCAGTTTGCGCGGCGCCAAACACCACAAAGGCGAATTCACTCCCCTGCCCCAGCAGCGCGGCAAACCACATCCGCTGTTTACCCGGCACACGTAACGGACGGGCGATCAGCCACAGCACCACGCTTTTAATCACCAGGAAACCCACCAGCAACAGCAGGATACGCAGCGGGTGCGTCACCAGCGTACCGAAGTCGATGGACATGCCGACGCCAATAAAGAACAATCCAAGCAGCAGGCCTTTAAACGGTTCGATGTCGCTTTCCAGCGCGTGACGGTATTCAGAGCTGGCCAGTAACACCCCGGCAAGGAAGGCGCCCATCGCCATCGACAATCCCGCCTCTTCCAGCAATAACCCAAAGCCGAACACCAGAAACAGCGCCACGGCGCAGAACACTTCCCGCAGCCCGGAGCGAGCGACAAAGCGTAGCGCCGGACGCGCGACATAACGCCCAATCAACACCACCAGCGCCAGTGCGCCCACCACTTTCAGCGCCGAAAGGGTAAACGCGCTCAACGTCATCGCACCGCCGCTGGCCGCCAGCAGCGGAATCATCGCCACCAGCGGGATTGCCGCGATATCCTGGAACAGCAGCACCGAGAAGGCGCTGCGCCCCATCTGCGAAACTGTCAGGTTGCGTTCATTCATCGCCTGCATGGCAATCGCGGTGGAAGAGAGCGCCAGCGTCAGACCAATCAGCAGCGCCACCGGCCACGCCAGCCCCAGCAGGGCGCAAAACACGCCAAGCAGCAGGCCACAACTCACCATTTGCAGCGCGCCGCCGCCAAACACCGAGGCGCGCAACTTCCACAATCGTTGCGGATCCAGCTCAAGACCAATCACGAAAAGCATCAGCACCACGCCAATTTCGGCGAAATGGAGAATGGATTCGGCATCGGTGACCAGGCGCAATCCCCACGGCCCAATAATGCCACCGGCAATCAGGTAGCCAAGCACCGACCCCAGCCCCAATCGTACAGCGATGGGAACAACCAGCGCGGCCGACCCCAGGTAGATCAGCGCCTGTATTAATGAATGGCTATCCATGTGCCGCCTCCTGCCACTCCAGCAAACGTTGTTTGTAATGACGCGCCTGCGCCTGCAGGGTTTCATCGTCGCAAATAAAGGTACAGTGCACGGCAAAAGGCGGTAACCAGTTCATCCCGCAGTAAATCGCTGTTGCCTGCAATGGCTGCGAAAGCACATCAAAGCCGGGGTGCGATCCGATATCAAAATGGTGGTCGCCGCCGCCAGTGGTCACAGCCCACATCACGTTTTTTCCTTTAAGCGCAGTGCCCTCATGACCATAGGCCCAGCCATGCGACAACACTTTATCCAGCCAGAGTTTCAGCAACGGCGGAACGCTGTACCACTGCATCGGATGCTGCCAGATAACCAGCGAAGCGCGGGAAAGCGCCTCCTGCTCGGCGGCCACATCAATATTAAAGTCAGGGTATAGCTCATAGAGAGAACGGATTTCGACGCCTTCCAGCGTCCTTGCCTGCTCAATCATTCGCTTATTCGCATGCGAATGCTGCGGATAAGGATGGGCATAAATTATAAGGATCATCGATCAACCTGTTTTTCACTGCGTTCTTTTGCTTGAGAGTGTAGACAGTTAATCATCAGGCTTAAAGCGACAATCTGTGCGGGAATGGCAGACGCAACCCGCGCGCCTGCCAGTGAAGGGAGTTACATCGGAGGGACGAGCGTCAGTGGCGCGACATTCAGCGTCTGTGCCAGCGTACTCAGCACAAGGTTATGATCATCACGCTGCGGCGCGCCGGAGACCGTCACCGTACCAATCAGGCAACCGCTGGTCAGATAAAGCGGATAACTGCCGCCAAATGCTGCATAGTCTCGCGCACCTACGCCATAACGTTCACTCAGCGTCGTACCACGGGATTGCAGCATCAACCCTGCAGCCCAGGAGCTGATACCGAGAAAATCCACCAGATTACGCTTACGCCGCACCCAATCCACATTTTCTGCCGTCGCGCCGGGCATTAGCGCGCTGAACAGGCACAGTTGATTGACACGAACCTCAATCGCCAGCGCATAATCGTTGCGCAGTGCCTCCTGGTATAACGCATTCCCCAGCGTCCAGGCATCCGCATAATCGAAGGCCGCAAAGCGCAACGTGGCGTGGTGGCTTTCGCATAATGCGATCTGTTGTTCCAGTGTCATAGTGCCCTCCGCTATGCGCGATGCGGCTGATCGTCGGTGCTGGCCAGAACCCGATCATCGGCTTGCAGATCGCATTTCTTCGGCAACAGGAAGGTGATCGTCCCGGCGATAATCAGTGAACCCGCCAGGGCGCAGACGGCCACATTCTGCCCGTAAAAGTAGATCATCACGCCGACCAGATACGGGCCGCAGAAACCACCCAGATTGCCCAGACCGTTGATCACGCCACGCGCGCTACCGGCCACTTCCGGCGAGGCAATCCTTCCGGGAATAGACCAGAACGGGCTGGTCGCCGCCTTGAGGAAGAAACCGCACATCACCAGCGCAATATAAGCCGCCACCACATGTTCGCGTAACAATACCGAAGCTAGCAGTGAGGCAGCGAAACAGTACAGGGAGAGACGCACCCAGGCGCGACGTTTACCGCTGCGATCGCTGAATAGCGAGATGGTATAGATCCCGGCAAGCGTGGCAACAAAAGGTAAGATCGCCAGAACTCCGACCCCGGCCATATTGGCGCCAGTCAGATTTTTCAGGATCGTCGGCAACCACAGTGTGTAGCCATAATCCCCGGTCTGGTAGAAGAAGTTGAGCACCACCAGCTTCATCAGGCCGGCATTGCGGAACACATCTTTTACCGGCGCATTGCTGACCGCCTCTTCCGCCAGCCGCGCTTCACGCTCGCGCGCCAGCGTGGTGACCAGATATTCGCGTTCGCTGGCTGGCAGCCAGTGCGCCTCTTCCGGCCGATCGCTGATCAGCCGCCACCACACCAGCAGCACCACCAGTGAAAGCAGCCCTTCGATGATAAACAGCCAGCGCCAGTCGAGCGCCGCGATGATCGCCCCGGAAACCGGCGCAGTCAGCATGCCGCCAAGCGGGGCAAACATCATGACAAACGCATTCGCCCGGCCCACCTCTTTTTCCGGGAACCAGTTGCTGACCATCGTCAGCACCACCGGCAACATTCCCCCTTCGGAAACGCCGAGGATAAAGCGCAGTACCAGCAGTTGATACTCATGCGTTACGAATCCAGTGGCGACAGAAACCACCGCCCACGCCAGCAGCGACCAGGCGATAAAACGCTTGCCGCTGCCGTTTACCGCGCTACGCCCGCCGGGAATTTGCAAGAACAGATAACCGATAAAAAAGATCCCGCTGGCGACGCCAGCCATCTGGCTGGTGATGCCTAAATCCGCTTCCATACCGCCTGGCAGCGCGAAGCTGATATTAACCCTGTCCATAAACGAAATAATGCAGGCAATAAGCACAGGCGCAATGATCCGCCACCAGCGCGTGCCGGGTATTTTAGTGTTCATATGTTTTCTCTCTGAGGCAGAGGTGAAGATCAGGCAATCACATTGGGCAGCGGCGCCTGAGCAAAATAAGCAGCAACGTTGGCGTACACCACATCGCTCATTTTTTGTCGGGTTTCATGCGTTGCGCTGGCAACGTGCGGTTGCAGTACAACGTTGTCGAGCGCGATCAGCGCTGCCGGGACATTCGGTTCATCTTCATAAACGTCCAGGCCAGCACCGGCGATAACACCGTTTTGTAACGCGTGGATCAATGCCGTTTCATCGACCAGTGAACCGCGCGCGATGTTAATTAACCAGGCATGTTTCGGCATCACATTAAATACCGAGGCGTCGATCAGTTTGTGGTTTGCTGCTCCGGCAGAAGCCGCAATCACCAGAAAATCGCTCTCATGAGCGAGAGTATGCAGATCTGCGCACCAGTGGTAATCCAGCCCGGCAATCGGCTGCCGGTCGTTGTAGAGGATCTCCATATCGAAACCGCTGGCCCGACGGGCGATGGCCTGGCCGATATTGCCCATACCGAAGATGCCAATGCGTTTGCCGCTGACCTGCGTTGCCAGCGCTGGCGCGGAGGTTAACCAGTGTCCCTCACGGACAAAGCGATCGCCCTGACAGAGCTGACGCGCCCCCGCCAGCAGCAGCCCCATCGCCAGATCGGCTACTCCTTGCGTTAACACGCCAGAAGTGATGGTGACAGCAATATTGCGTTTGCGGGTGTAGTTCAGATCAACTGCATCGGTGCCTACCCCGAACAGCGCCACCAGCCCCACCTGCGGCAAGGCTTCCAGCACCTGATGAGTAACGCCGATATCGCCCCGCGTCACGACGACCTGAATGTCGGCGCCAACACGTTGCAGAAAAGCCTCTGCGTCAGCTTGTTCATAAAGGCGATGCACAGTGAAAGCAGTGGAAAGGCGATCGAGCAGGCTGTCTACAACAGGAACGATCAGCAGTACGGTCTGGTTAGTTTTTGTATTCATCGTGATACCTGTTTGAAAGTTTCAGTACGTCCTGGGTCTTATCAAACGGGTTTTCGGCGGGTATTTTTGCGATCTTCATCACGCTGAATGGTGTTAAAAAAGCGTGTTACTTTCTTCGTGATCGGCGCGGGTAAAATGCCGCATTCCCCCTGAAAAGGGGCGACATAAGCACAACAAAATACTAACAACAGCCTGCGCGACTGAAAGGTTCAGATGGTTTCGCCCATCGACAGGCGATAGTGCAAATCGACGTGTTCAATGGTTGGCAAGCCTTTGATTTTCTTGAGCAGGATTTCGGTCGCGACCTTTCCCATCTCGAATCGCGGGGTCAAAACGCTGGCCAGACGCGGGCTGATAACCTGCCCAATCTCCAGGCCGTGGAACCCGGCAATCGCGATCTCAGCAGGCACTTTTATCCCGGAAGTAAGGCACTCCTGTAACACCCCAACGGCAAGGTCGTCGTTAGTACATAAAATACCGTCCATATCCGGGTACATTTGCCGCGCCAGTGTCATCATGCCGGTGCCGATAGAAATCGAGGACACCTTATTTGGCGCAATGCGTCCGACCGGTAAACCCTGCGCTTCCATCGCCTGGCAGTAACCGGTATAACGCTGCTCGTCGCGCACATCAGACATCGAGCCGAAGTAGATAATGCGCCGCTTGCCGCTGGCCAGCAGCATCGTGGTCATATCAAAACCGGCCTTCATATTGTCGAAACCGACATTGATCCGATCGGCATTCGACGACAACCCCATCACTTCGGCAATCGGAATTTTGGCCGCTTTCAGATACTTTTCCGCCCGCAGACTATGAACCGACTCAGTAAGCAGCAACCCTTTGACATTAAAGGCTAAAACCGTAGCAATTTGCTCCTCCTCGCGCTGACTGTCGTAGTCATAATTGACCACCAGCGTCTGGTAGCCCTGCGCAGAAGTGACCGATTCAATCCCGGCGAGCAAGTCGGCAAAGATTTGATTATTAAAAGAGGGGATCAGCACGCCGATGCGCGGCAGCACGTTGGCAGACATCGCCGGATTATCCGGGTCGGGTTGGTACCCCACTTCAGCAATGACACTGGCGATACGCTCGGCCGTGTCGGGCTTCACCTTCTCCGGCGTGCGCAGATAGCGGCTGACCGTCATTTTAGTTACGCCCGCCAGCGCAGCGATATCATGCAAAGTAATACGTTGTGCCTTCATGGTTGCTACCTGTCCTGACGCCAGCCCGAGCCCGTTATTATGCCCCTTGTCGCCGGAAAAGAGAATTGCCCAACCGCGCTGCAACGCGCGGTTAACCACCGGATTGCCCTCAGTTTTCCGCCTGGCTTCACACTAAAAGTAACCCCTTTTCGTAACATGGATTTGAGTGATCTGCGTCACAGTTCAGCCAGGGTAAAAACCGTGAGATAGAGGCCACATCATTCGCTCAGGAAATACCAATGAACGATCTTTTCAGTTTAAACGGCAAACGCGTTTTAATTACCGGCTCAGGTCAGGGGATCGGTTTTGTTATGGCGCAGGGGCTGGCGCAGTACGGCGCGGAAATCATTATTAACGATATCTCGGCGGAACGCGCCGAACAGGCCGCGATGAAACTGCGCGATGAAGGCGCAACCGCGCATGTCGCGGTATTCAACGTGACCGATGCCGAATCCGTCGAGCAGGCGATTGACAATATTGAATGCCATATCGGCGCCATCGACGTGCTGTTCAATAACGCGGGCATCCAGCGCCGTCATCCTTTTACCGAGTTTCCGGTGGATGAGTGGAACGCGGTTATCGCCGTCAACCAGACTGCTGTTTTCCTGGTTTCGCAGGCCGTCGCTAAACGCATGATGGCGCGCCAGCAGGGCAAAATCGTCAATATCTGCTCAATGCAAAGTGAACTGGGCCGCGACACCATTACGCCATATGCCGCCGCGAAAGGCGCAGTGAAAATGCTGACGCGCGGCATGTGCGTTGAACTGGCGCGCCACAATATTCAGGTTAACGGTATTGCGCCAGGCTATTTCAAAACTGCCATGACGCAGGCGTTAGTGGATGACAAAGCGTTCACCGACTGGTTATGCAAACGCACCCCTGCCGCACGCTGGGGCGATCCGCAGGAGCTGGTTGGCGCTGCGGTGTTTCTCTCCTCTAAAGCCTCCGACTTCGTTAACGGGCATTTACTGTTCGTCGATGGCGGTATGCTGGTCGCGGTATAAGGAGCGCATGATGGCTGGTCAGTGCGTGATTTTAATGGGCGTCTCCGGTACCGGGAAAAGCACGGTAGGTCTGGCGCTTGCGCAGGCAATGCAGGCGAAGTTTATCGATGGTGACGATCTGCATCCCCGACAGAACATTCGTAAAATGGCCTCGGGCCAGGCATTGGATGATGACGATCGCCTGCCGTGGCTGGAACGCGTTTCCGACGTTATTTTTAGTCTGGAACAGAAAAATGAATCTGGTGTGCTGGTCTGCTCTGCGCTGAAAAAACGCTATCGCGACCAGCTTCGCCAGGGGAACAACAATCTCTGTTTTCTCTGGCTCAGGGGCGATTACACCTGCGTGCTGGAGAGAATGCGCCAGCGTCAGGGGCATTTTATGCCCGAAGCGCTGCTGCAAAGTCAGTTCGCCGCGCTGGAAGTTCCCGCTGATGACGAACCCGACATTCTGGCGGTGGATATCGCACCGCCGGTAGCTACGATCGTTTCGCAAAGCCTTTCCCTGTTACAAAACTACGTTAACCAGGATGTTCCCGCATGATCATTGATACCTTATCCGCTGGCGCGGTGAATCCACTCTATCCGGCGATTATTCGCCAGACGCTCCAGGCCATTCTCGATAAGAAACCGCACTCGCTGGCGGCGGGAAAATATCCGTTGCAGGGCGACAGCGTTTTCTTCTCAGTGGTTGAAGGACATACCAAGCCGCTGGCTGAGCAGCGCCCGGAATTTCATCGCCAATATATTGATATCCATATTGTATTAGACGGTGAAGAGGTGGTTGGCGCGGGTGTGGACGGCTTGCCGCTTGAACTTAGCGAGCCGCTTAATGACGCCTACGATCTCGGTTTTTGTCAGCACATTGCCAGCGAGACACTGATCCATTTACAGCCTGAAGAACTGGCAATTATCTTCCCGCTGGAGCTGCACCGCCCGATGTGCAGCCTGACGTCGCCCGCCCCGCTACGTAAAATCGTGGTGAAAATCGACGCGGCGCTGCTGAAAATAAACGCATAAAAAAAGTCCCGCCGTAGCGGGACTCTTTCTCACAGCAAGCCGGATCAGTTATCCAGCTCACTCATGTTTTTCACCTGGTCGCGGTTAATCTGCTCGGTTTTACCGGTTTCGGCATTTTTATAGGAAACCATCCCGGTGTCATCATCCACCTTCGGTTTACCATCGGTCACAATGGTGCGGCCATCCGTGGTGCGAACAGCCTGATTTGAAGAACAACCAGCCACGGTAAACAGCGTTGCGGCAGTAAAAATCGACGTCATCAGAAGTTTGTTCATTTGCATGGTTATCTCCCTGCTTTTCAGTGAATTTCATTCGTCTGTTAACCCATTTTAGGTTAACGCTCTGTAAGCGTGGGAAAATGCAGAACACTCTGAAGATTGCAGGTCTGATGGTGCTTCGCTTATCAGGCCTACAGAACTTAGAAGTCAGGAAAGGAAACCGGCCCGCGAAACGGGCCGGTGTCAGGCTTACTTGCGGATTTGCGCGTGCATTTCCTGCACGGAAATCACTTTCTCGGTGGCATCCGCATTCAGCGCCATCGCGGTGGCGAAGCCGCCGTTCAGCGTGGTGTCGTAATGCACTTTGTATTGCAGCGCGCTGCGGCGAATCAGTTTGGAATCCTCAATCGCCTGACGGCCTGCCGTGGTGTTGATGATGTAGGTGTACTCGCCATTCTTGATACGATCCTGAATGTGCGGACGGCCTTCATGCACTTTGTTCACCAGGCGCGGGTTGATACCGGCTTCGCCCAGCACAATCGCTGTGCCGTGGGTTGCATCCAGCTCGAAGCCTTGTTTCAGCAGCTTAGCCGCCAGATCCACCACGCGCTCTTTATCGCCTTCGCGAACAGAGAGCAGTGCGCGGCCGTATTTCTTCATCGTCGAGTTGCTGCCGAGCTGCGCTTTGGCAAAGGCTTCAGCGAAGGTGCGCCCGACGCCCATCACTTCACCGGTAGAGCGCATTTCTGGCCCTAACAGCGGGTCAACGCCAGGGAACTTGTTAAACGGCAGCACCACTTCTTTCACTGAGTAGTACGGCGGGATGATCTCTTTGGTGTGACCCTGCTGCGCCAGCGTTTTGCCTGTCATCACGCGCGCCGCCACTTTCGCTAACTGCACGCCGGTCGCTTTGGAGACGAACGGTACGGTACGCGCCGCACGCGGGTTCACCTCAATCAGGTAAACTTCGTTGTCTTTCACCGCGAACTGCACGTTCATCAGACCGCGCACCTGCAACTCGAACGCCAGTTTCTGCACCTGCTGGCGCATGACGTCCTGAATTTCCTGGCTCAGTGTGTAAGCCGGCAGAGAGCAGGCGGAGTCGCCGGAGTGAACGCCCGCTTGTTCGATGTGCTCCATGATGCCGCCAATCAGCACCATTTCACCATCGCAGATGGCATCGACATCCACTTCCACCGCATCATCGAGGAAACGGTCAAGCAGAACCGGCGCATCGTTGGAAACACTGACTGCCGTCATAAAGTAGCGACGCAGGTCGACTTCGTCATAGACGATTTCCATCGCGCGGCCGCCCAGCACGTAGGATGGGCGCACCACCAGCGGGTAACCAATCTCTTTCGCCTTTTCTATAGCCTGCTCAATCGCCGTGACGGTGGCGTTCGCTGGCTGTTTCAGCTTCAGGCGGTCAACCGCCTGCTGGAAGCGCTCACGGTCTTCCGCACGGTCAATCGCATCCGGGCTGGTACCGATAACCGGCACGCCTGCAGCTTCCAGCGCACGCGCCAGTTTCAGCGGTGTCTGTCCGCCATACTGCACGATGACGCCTTTCGGCTTCTCAACGCGAACGATTTCCAGCACGTCTTCGAAGGTCACCGGCTCAAAGTAGAGGCGATCAGAGGTGTCGTAATCGGTCGAAACGGTTTCCGGGTTACAGTTAACCATGATGGTTTCGTAACCGTCTTCACGCAGCGCCAGCGATGCATGTACGCAGCAGTAGTCGAATTCAATGCCCTGGCCGATACGGTTTGGACCGCCGCCCAGCACCATGATTTTTTCGCGATCCTGGCTCGGGTTAGCTTCGCACTCATCTTCATAAGTGGAGTACATATAGGCCGTATCCGTGGCGAACTCTGCCGCACAGGTATCCACACGTTTGTAGACCGGGTGCAGATCGTACTGATCGCGCAGTTTGCGGATTTCCGCTTCGCGCACGCCAACCAGTTTCGCCAGACGCGCATCGGCAAAGCCTTTACGTTTCAGGGTGCGCAGGAAGTCAGCGTCCAGACCGTTAATGCCCACCGAAGCAACCTGCTCTTCCAGACGCACCAGCTCTTCAATCTGCACCAGGAACCAGCGGTCAATATTGGTCAGGTTGAACACACCGTCGATGGAGAGACCAGCACGGAATGCATCAGCGATGTACCAGATACGCTCTGCGCCTGCATCTTTCAGTTCGCGGCGGATTTTGGTCAGCGCTTCCGGATCGTCAAGGCTCACTTTCGGGTCAAAACCGGTTGCGCCCACTTCCAGACCGCGCAGTGCTTTCTGCATCGATTCCTGCTGCGTGCGGCCAATGGCCATCACTTCACCGACAGATTTCATCTGCGTGGTCAGACGGTCATTGGCACCGACAAATTTCTCGAAGTTGAAGCGCGGAATCTTGGTCACAACGTAGTCGATGGACGGTTCGAACGACGCTGGAGTACGGCCGCCAGTGATGTCGTTCATCAATTCATCCAGCGTATAACCTACCGCCAGCTTGGCCGCCACTTTCGCAATCGGGAAGCCGGTCGCTTTCGAGGCCAGCGCAGAAGAGCGGGATACGCGCGGGTTCATTTCAATCACAATCAGACGACCGTTTTTCGGGTTCACCGCGAACTGTACGTTGGAGCCGCCGGTTTCCACCCCGATTTCACGCAGTACCGCCATCGAGGCGTTACGCATGATCTGGTACTCTTTATCGGTCAGGGTCTGTGCTGGCGCCACGGTGATGGAGTCACCGGTGTGGATCCCCATGGCGTCGAAGTTTTCAATGGAGCAGACAATGATGCAGTTATCGTTTTTATCACGCACCACTTCCATCTCGTACTCTTTCCAGCCAATCAGCGATTCATCAATCAGCAGCTCATTGGTTGGCGAGAGATCCAGCCCGCGGGCGCAAATCTCTTCAAACTCTTCACGGTTATAGGCGATGCCGCCACCGGTGCCCCCCATGGTAAAGGAAGGACGGATGATGCACGGGAAACCCACGTCAGCCGCGACGGCCAGCGCTTCGTCCATGGTATGTGCGATACCGGAACGCGCGGTGTCGAGACCGATTTTCTTCATCGCGATGTCGAAACGACGGCGATCTTCGGCTTTATCAATCGCATCAGCGGTCGCGCCAATCATGGTGACGCCGAACTCTTCCAGCACGCCCTGACGTTCCAGTTCCAGCGCACAGTTCAGCGCGGTTTGACCGCCCATGGTTGGCAGCACGGCATCCGGGCGCTCTTTTTCGATGATTTTGCGTACCACTTCCCAGTGGATAGGCTCGATATAAGTGGCGTCCGCCATCTCCGGGTCGGTCATGATCGTCGCCGGGTTGGAGTTCACCAGGATAACGCGGTAACCCTCTTCACGCAGCGCTTTACACGCCTGCGCGCCGGAGTAGTCGAACTCACACGCCTGGCCGATAACAATCGGACCAGCGCCAAGGATCAGGATACTTTTTATGTCTGTACGTTTTGGCATGGCTCTTCTTCTCCTGATTATTTGGCGGTGTTGCGATACTGCTCAATGAGCTCAATAAAGTGGTCAAATAGCGGTGCGGCATCGTGCGGCCCCGGGCTGGCTTCCGGGTGGCCCTGGAAACTGAACGCCGGTTTGTCGGTGCGATGGATGCCTTGCAGCGTGCCGTCGAACAGCGATTTGTGCGTCACCCGCAAATTGGCAGGCATTGAGGCTTCATCTACGGCAAAACCGTGGTTCTGCGCAGTGATCATCACAGTATTGTTATCAATATCTTTTACCGGATGGTTGCCGCCGTGGTGGCCGAATTTCATCTTCATGGTTTTCGCGCCGCTCGCCAGTGCCAGCAGTTGATGGCCAAGACAGATGCCGAACACCGGAATATCCGTTTCGAGGAAGGTTTTAATCGCCTCAATCGCGTAATCACACGGCGCCGGGTCGCCAGGACCGTTGGAAAGGAAGATACCGTCCGGATTGAGTTTCAGTACGTCTGCCGCCGGGGTTTTCGCCGGTACGACCGTTAAACGGCAACCGCGATCGACCAGCATACGCAGAATATTACGTTTCGCGCCGTAGTCGTAAGCGACAACGTGGAACGGTAATTCGCTCGCCGCTTTCGCCTGTGGCAGTTCGCCTGCCAGCGTCCAGCTGCCTTGCGTCCAGCTGTAGGTTTCCGCTGTCGTCACTTCTTTTGCCAGATCCATTCCGTTCAGGCCCGGGAATGCTTTCGCTTTCTCCAGCGCCACTGCGGCATCGACATTATCGCCAGCGATAATGCAGCCGTTTTGCGCGCCTTTTTCGCGCAGCAAACGCGTCAACTTACGGGTATCGATATCGGCAATCGCCACAATGTTATGGCGCTTCAGGTAAGAAGAGAGATCTTCAGTATTGCGATAGTTGCTGGCAATCAGCGGCAGGTCGCGAATGACCAGGCCTTGCGCATGTACCTGAGAGGATTCTTCGTCAGCGGAGTTGGTGCCGACATTGCCGATATGAGGATAAGTAAGAGTGACGATTTGGCGGGAATAGGAAGGATCAGTGAGGATTTCTTGATAACCGGTCATTGAAGTATTGAAAACGACTTCCCCAACTGCCGTGCCCGTTGCCCCAATGGCCCGACCGTGAAACTGGGTTCCGTCTTCCAGAACCAATAGCGCTGACTTAATCAAAACGTCCTCCAGAGAATATTCACTCACTTTATTTGCATATTAATTCATATCGAGATGATGAATCAATGCAAATTTGCTGGCCGTGGATTTTTGGCAAACGGCGGCATTCTGGAGAGATGTAGGTTAAAAGTCAACTTTTCTCACATATTTTTCTTAGTCTTTTACGCCACTGCCCTTCATTACTGGATTTAACAGACAAAAAGATCAAAAAAACCAGCCACGAAAACGCTTTCGTAGCAAGAAAACTTCGGGATAGGCGATCCTGGCACAAGAAAGTGGACCAAACGGTCAAAATTTACATTTCAGCGCGAAAAAAACAGAAGATAAGTAAAGATTAGACCACTCAGGCATGAAAAATAGAGGAAAAAAGAGAAAATAAAAGGGCAATAAAATACTGCCCTTTGCAATCAAGTAATTACGACTGCAACAACCACATCACGATGGGTAATAACTCTTACAAATTGTTGAGATCAAGCACATCTCGCATATCAAAAAGTCCATTATGCTTTCCTTTCAGCCACAAAGCAGAACGCACGGCACCATTGGCAAAAGTCATGCGGCTGGAGGCTTTATGCGTAATTTCTACACGTTCGCCAATATCGGCGAACATCGCCGTATGTTCGCCGACGATGTCACCTGCACGCACCGTGGCAAAGCCAATCGTGCCAGGGACACGCTCACCGGTATGCCCTTCACGTGAATAAACCGCACACTCTTTTAAATCTTTATTCAGAGACTTCGCGATGGCTTCTCCCATCGCCAGCGCCGTGCCCGACGGCGCATCAACTTTATAGCGGTGATGCGCTTCAACGATTTCGATATCGGTGTAATCACCCATCACTTTCGCCGCTTTCTCCAGCAGCTTCAGCATCACGTTTACGCCAACGCTAAAGTTCGCCGCAAAGACAATCGCGATGTCTTGCGAGGCATCGCTAATTGCCTGTTTGCCCGCGTCGTCAAACCCGGTCGTGCCAATGACCATGCTTTTGAGCTGCTGGCGGCAAAAGGCCAGATGCGCCAGCGTCCCTTCCGGGCGAGTAAAGTCGATAAATACGTCGAAATCGTCTTTCACTGCATCAAGGCTGCTCTGTACCGTCACACCGGTTTTCGCCATACCGGCCAGTTCACCCGCGTCGACACCTGCCAGAGAGGACCCTTCACGTTCCAGAACCGCGCCAAGCGCCACGCCGTCCATAGCCAGTGTGGCCTGAATCAATTGGCGGCCCATACGCCCGCCAGCACCCGCGATGGCTACGCGGATTGGTGCATCATGCATAGTTGTACTCTTTTGTTAAAAAAATGCGTAAGAATCGTTTCCAGATTAACCAGCCCACGCCGGGGCCACCAGCCGAAAACACCGATAATTAGAAATTAATGATATACAGCCGGAAATATCAGTAAAAGGCATGATTCATCAGGGCGCGAGTGCCAGCACTTCTGCCACCCAGTGACGAAAACCCTCAACATCAATATCCAGCGCAACCTGCGCATTCGGCTTCTGCTTCAGCTTGCCGTCGATATCCACCACCGTTGTGCCGGAGGTGTATTGCCCCTGCGTCTCCACCGCCACAAAACAGGATTTCAGCGTAAACAGTTCCGGACGGGCCAGCCAGGCAATTGCGCAGAGATCGTGCATACGCAGCCCGGTGGTCATGCTACCGCTACGATAGTGACTAAACAGCGCATGCAGCATATGCCCGGTTTTGTTGAGCGCGGGCAGCGTCGCGAGGAACTCAGGCGTCAACGTCGCCCGATTCGTGACATCCAGCCCGCACATCACGATCTCAAGGCCGCTCTGAAAAACACGGGCAGCAGCTTCGGGATCGATAGCAATATTGAATTCAGCGTTTGGTGTGAAGTTACCCCGCCCGGCGGAGCCCCCCATCATCACCAGACGACGGATATTGAACTGGCACTCCGGGTAGTGTGACAGCAGCAGCGCGATATTGGTTAACGGGCCGATGGTCACCAGCGTAACGGGTTCAGCAGACGCCATCAGCGTATCGCGTATTGCCTGAAATGCCGGTTTAGCCAGAGGCTGGCGTTGATGCTCGACAAAGTCGTAGCCATCCATGCCGGACTCCCCGTGCACTTCGGCGGCGCTGTGCAGCGGGCGCAATAGGGGCGTCGACGCCCCTTGCGCCAGCGGGATATCGGCCTGCCAGAAGTTGAGCAGTTGCAAGGCGTTGCGAGTAGTTTTTTCCAGCGAGACATTACCGGCGACGGTGGTAATCAGTTTAAGTTCGCACTGCGGCGCATACAGCGCGGCAGCAATGGCAACGGCATCGTCAATGCCCGGATCGGTGTCAAGAATCATTGGCAAACGCATAGTGCCTCCTGAAGTGAAATCCATAAAAAATGCCAGACTCAGTCTGGCATCTTCGCATAAAGTTTAGGGCAAAATGTTATTCGACCTCGCGAACATCAACCCTTAGCTCTTTTGGCACTTCAAAGACAATGTTTTCTTCACGACCTTCCAGCGGGATGGCTTCACCGCCGCCCAGCTCCTGCAGGCGGGCAATCACGTTCTGCACAAGAATGTCCGGCGCGGAGGCACCGGCGGTTACGCCTACACATTTGATGTCTTTAACCCAGGCTTCCTGGATATCAGAAGCGTCATCAATCAAATAAGCGCTTTTCCCCATCCGCTGCGCCAGCTCGGCCAGACGGTTGGAGTTGGAAGAGTTTTTCGAGCCGACTACCAGCACCACTTCCGCCTGTTCAGCCAGCGCCCGCACCGCTTCCTGGCGGTTAGTCGTGGCGTAACAGATGTCATCTTTACGCGGGCCAACAATCTGCGGGAAGCGGGCGCGCAGTGCGTCAATAACATCAGAAGTATCGTCCACTGAGAGCGTGGTCTGCGTCATAAATGACAGTTTGCCCGCATCTTTGATATTGAGCGTAGCAACATCGGCAGGCGATTCGACCAGGTACATACCCCCTTTCGGGTTGCTGTACTGCCCCATTGTACCTTCTACTTCAGGATGCCCTGCGTGACCGATCAGGATCGCTTCCTCACCGCGTCGGCTGGCGCGAGCCACTTCCATATGCACTTTTGTCACCAACGGACAGGTGGCGTCGAAAACCGTCAGATCGCGGCTTTTCGCTTCGTTACGTACCGCCTGGGAAACACCATGGGCAGAAAAAATCAGGATTGCGCCATCCGGCACTTCACTTAACTGCTCAATGAAAATAGCCCCGCGCTCGCGCAGGCTATCAACAACATAACGGTTGTGCACCACTTCGTGACGCACATAAATTGGCGCGCCGTACAGAGCCAGCGCGTTTTCAACAATGCTGATAGCGCGGTCAACGCCGGCGCAAAAACCGCGCGGGTTAGCCAACAGGATCTGCATTTGTTTCCTCCAGTACCGGATCAACTTCCAGTACATCGACATCAAAGTGGACGGTTCTGCCCGCCAGCGGATGGTTGAAATCGACGGTGATAGAGTCGCCGTTAATTTCACGGATCACGCCCGGCATTTCGCTGCCATCCATTGCGGTAAAGAGCATAATCGCCCCGATTTCAGGCTCCCCGGCATCCATAAACTCACGGCGGGAGAAGTACTGAATCAGATCCGGGCTCGGCGTACCGAAAGCGGCATCCGGTTCGAGAGAGAAAACCTTTTTCTCCCCGGCTTTCAGACCCAGCAGATGTTGCTCCAGCCCCTCGGAGAGCGAACCGTCGCCCAGACGAAACAGCGCCGGTTTGCCGTTGTTGCGGGTTGACTCGGCAAGAGAGCCATCTTCGAGCTTGAGCGTGAAGTGCACCAGCACTGCGCTATCGCTCTGTACGGATTTAGACATGCAGGTTGCTCGCTTGTTTTGACTCACCCGTTTGCCCGGTAGCGCTTTGCTTACCGGGCAAACAAGCGGCCACAAATTCTGTAGGCCGGGCAAGCAAAGCGCCGCCCGGTATTTACATTTAAACCTGCTCTTTCGCTGCAGGTTTAGGCAAAAAGCCTTCCAGCACAATCAGCGCCGCGCCGATACAAATTGCGCTATCGGCAAGGTTAAAGGTAGCAAAATGCCAGTCGCCGACGTAGAAATCGATCATATCGACGACGAAGCCATGCCATAAGCGGTCGAAGAGATTACCGAGCGCACCGCCGATAATCAGCGCATAAGCGATGTTATTCAGCTTTTGCGCGGCTTTCCCACGATACATCAGCACCGTCAGCACCACGCAGATACCGATAGCGATACCGGCAAAGAACCAGCGCTGCCAGCCGCCGCTGTCCGCCATAAAACTGAATGCCGCGCCATAGTTACGCGCATAGTGCAGATTGAGCGATGGGAACAGCGACACCGTATCCCCCAGAGCAAAGTTCTGGAGGATCAGGTATTTACTGCCCAGATCGATAATCAGCACAACCACAACCAGCCACAGCCAGCGCAGTCCTGTAGAACAGAGAGGCTTACTCATCAGGCAAACTTACGTTTTTCGCCGTCACCGGCGACGTTGCTCACACAGCGTCCGCAGATATCTGCGTGTTCCGCCACCTGGCCGATATCATTGGTGTAATGCCAGCAGCGCGGGCACTTATCACCTTCGGCTTTGCTCAGCGCGACTTTCAGCCCTTTGAGCAGTTCGCTCTGCTGAGCGTCCGCTGAAGCGCTGGCATAATCCGCAACTTTCGCCGCGGAGGTCAACAGGACAAATCGCAATTCGTCGCCCAGCGCAGTCAGCTTCGCCGCCAGTTCCGGCTCGGCGAACAGCGTAACTGCCGCTTCCAGAGAGCCACCGACTTTCTTGTCAGCGCGCGCCTGTTCAATCACCTTGTTCACTTCACCGCGCACCTTCAACAGCTCGTCCCAGAAGGCGTCGTTCATCGCTTCACTTTCCGCCAGGCCGAACAGGCCTTCGTACCACTCACCGGTAAAGACATACTTCTCGCGATCGCCCGGCAGGTAGCCCCAGATTTCATCGGCAGTAAAGGACATGATTGGCGCCATCCAGCGCACCAGAGCTTCCGCGATGTGGTACAGCGCGGTCTGGCAGCTGCGACGCGCCACGCTGTCCGCTTTCGCAGTGTACTGGCGGTCTTTGATGATGTCGAGGTAGAACGACCCCATTTCGATGGAGCAGAAACGCATCAGGCGTTGTACCACTTCGTGGAAATCATAGGAATCATAGGCCTGAACAATGTCTTCCTGAGCCGCTTTCGCACAGCCGACCGCCCAGCGATCCAGCACGACCATCTCTTCCGGTTTCACCATGTCTTTCACCGCATCGAAGCCGTTGAGGTTCGCCAGCAAGAAGCGCGCTGTGTTACGGATACGACGATAGCTGTCCGCTGCGCGTTTCAGGATCTCGTCAGAAACCGCCATTTCGCCGGTGTAATCAGTGGAAGCGACCCACAGGCGCAGGATATCCGCGCCCAGTTTGTTCATCACATCCTGCGGGGAAACGGTGTTGCCGATGGATTTGGACATCTTACGGCCCTGACCATCCACGGTGAAACCGTGAGTCAGCACCTGACGGTACGGCGCTTTGCCCTTCATCGCCGTGGAAATCATCAGCGAGGACATAAACCAGCCGCGATGCTGATCCGAACCTTCCAGATACATATCCGCTGCGTGACCAGCAAACTCCGGGCGCACATCAACCACGGAAGCATGAGTTGAACCAGAATCGAACCAGACGTCCAGCGTATCCGGCACTTTGACATAGTTGTCAGCGTCATCGCCCATGATGTCGCGCGGGTCGAGATCCCACCATGCCTGAATACCGTCGGCTTCAACGCGTTTGGCAACGGCTTCGATCAGCTCCAGCGTGCGCGGATGCAGCTCTTCGGTGTCTTTGTGCACGAACAGCGACATCGGAACACCCCAGGTACGCTGGCGGGAGATACACCAGTCAGGACGGTTGGCGACCATCGATTCGATACGCGCCTGGCCCCAGTCCGGGATCCACTGCACCCCTTTGATTTCGCTCAGCGACTGTGCACGCAGACCTTTCTGGTCCATGCTGACAAACCACTGCGGCGTCGCACGGAAGATAATCGGCGATTTATGACGCCAGCAACACGGATAGCTGTGCTGCATTTTTTCAACGTGCAGCAGCGCGCCTTTTTCCGTCAGCAGCGCCACGATGATGTCGTTTGCTTTGAACACATTTACGCCATCCAGCGTCGGGTAAGTACCTGGCAGATAGGCACCGTCCGGTCCAACCGGGTTGGCGATTTCCAGACCGTATTTCAGACTGATGGTGTAGTCGTCCGGGCCGTGACCGCCAGCGGTATGCACCGCACCGGTACCGGCTTCCAGCGTAACGTGATCGCCGAGGATCGCAGGAACATCAAAATCCAGGAACGGATGCTTAAAGCGCATCAGCTCCAGCTCTGCGCCTTTCACCGTACCCAGCACGTTGTATTCTGCGGTGCCGATGCGTTTCATCACGCTCTCGACCAGATCTTTCGCCAGGATCAGCGCCTGACCATCAATCTGCACCAGCGCATACTCAAATTCCGGCGCGAGAGAAATTGCGCGGTTAGCCGGCAGTGTCCACGGCGTAGTGGTCCAGATAACCAGTGAAACCGGGCCGTTAACTGATGCAACGCCAAATTTGGCTTTTACTGCCTCCTGGTCAACAGCGTGGAACGCCACGTCGATGGACGGCGACGTTTTGTCGTAATACTCCACTTCTGCTTCCGCCAACGCGGAACGGCAGTCAACACACCAGTGCACCGGCTTGGCACCTTTAAGCAGGTGGCCATTGCCGATGATTTTGCCCAGCGCGCGGATAATATTGGCTTCGGTTTTGAAATCCATGGTCAGGTACGGGTGCGACCAGTCGCCCAGCACACCGAGACGGATAAAGTCTTTGCGCTGACCATCAACCTGAGTTGCGGCATATTCACGGCATTTGGCGCGGAACTCAGCAGCGGTGAATTTCTCACCCGGCTTGCCGAACTCCTGCTCCACTTTCAGCTCGATAGGCAGACCGTGGCAGTCCCAACCCGGAACATAGGGAGAGTCATAACCTGCGAGTCCTTTGGACTTCACAATAATGTCTTTCAGAATCTTGTTAACCGAGTGACCAATATGAATGCTGCCATTCGCATATGGAGGGCCATCATGCAGAATGAAGGTTTTTTTGCCTTTTTTCGCTGCACGGATGATGCCGTACAGGTCATCATCAGTCCAACGCGCCAGCATTCCCGGCTCACGCTTGGCGAGATCGCCGCGCATCGGGAACCCTGTTTCCGGCAAATTCAGGGTAGATTTATAGTCACTCATCAGATTCTCGGTTCCGTATTTCGGTTTGATTAATACCACCAGGCCTTAAGAAGCCGGTTTAGATAGCCCAAAAAACTCGCGGGCCGCTACCTCATCGCGGGCGATTTGCGCTTTCAGCTCATCGAGCGAGGCAAATCGCTGTTCATTGCGTAATTTTTTACGCAACACGACATCTATATGGCGCCCGTAGAGGTCTATTACAACATCCAACAGATGCACTTCCAGCTGCTGGCGCACGCCTGCAACCGTCGGGCGCGTGCCGATATTGGCAACGCCCGGGTAAAGCGTATCGCCCAATCCAGCCACTTCCACCGCATATACCCCTTTTACCGGGGAGACCTGACGGCGCAGCGGTAAATTCGCCGTCGGGAAACCAATGGTGCGCCCCAGTTCATCGCCGTGCACCACGCGCCCGGAGATACTGAATGGGTGGCCGAGCAATTGTTCAGCCAGCTCAAGATTGTCGTCAGCCAACGCCTGACGCACCGCCGTGCTGCTCACACGAACGCCGCCATCAAAGAAAGTTTGCGTACTGGTGACGTCAAAGCCATATTTCTGACCGGCCTTCTGTAATAACAAGAAATCCCCCTGGCGACCAGCGCCAAAACGGAAATCGTCACCCACTGCGAGAAATTTCACACCAAGGCGGTCAACCAGCAGTTCGCTGACAAAGGTTTGTGCGGTGAATGCCGCAAAACGGCGGTCAAAACGGACGCACAGCACGTAATCCGCGCCGCAACCCGCCAGCCAGCGCAGCTTTTCACGCAGCCGGGTAAGACGCGCAGGGGCTTTCTGCCCGGCGAACAGTTCCAGCGGTTGCGGTTCAAAGATCATCACCACCACCGGCAAACCACGCGCCCGGCCTTCTGCGCCAAGCCCTTGTAAAAGCGCCTGATGGCCACGATGCACGCCATCGAAATTACCAATCGTCAGCACACACCCGTGGGGGGCCTGGCTGAGGTTATGTATGCCGCGTATCAGCTTCATGTCTGGCTCAAAACAGTGAAAATCGTCGGATTATACCTTGTACAACGGGCAACGTTAACCGACGATTGCCTTCACAAAGCAGAAAGGAGAAGGATTTCATCAGGCTGCCCGCTGCTGGCATGAAAATCTGGCACCGTGAGCGATTTTTCTGGTGGAAAAGCTGTATTCGCGACAAGCAAGCTGTTAGAATCTTGCGCCATCACTACGTAACGAGCGTTGTATCTTAACGGCGCTTATTTGCACAAATCCATTGACAAAAGAAGGCTAAAAGGGCATATTCCCCGGCCTTTGAATTGTCCATAAAGATCATATTTGGGAGTTGGACCTTGGCTAATATCAAATCAGCTAAGAAGCGTGCCGTTCAGTCTGAAAAGGCCCGCAAGCACAACGCAAGCCGTCGCTCAATGATGCGTACTTTCATCAAGAAAGTATACGCAGCAATTGAATCAGGCGACAAAGCGGCTGCGCAGAAAGCATTTAACGACATGCAACCGATCGTGGATCGTCAGGCCGCTAAAGGTCTGATCCACAAAAACAAAGCAGCGCGCCATAAGGCTAACCTGACCGCGCAGATCAACAAACTGGCTTAATCGCTACGTTTGTTGGCTTTGTGAAGAAACCCGCTTCGGCGGGTTTTTTTATTTCTGCGGCAGGTCGAAAAGTGTCGAGTAATCCTGATTGCAGATACGCTGCACTGCAGGATGCTGAATCATCCGCTCGGCAAAAATCGCGTGATACTCCTCCATTACATTATCCACCCGACCAATTTCAACCATGCTTTCATCGGCAAAAAGATCGTGAGCGTAACGTGTCGGGGCAACAAAAATAGCATTGTGCGCGGTGCCAAACGCCTTCATCAGCGCGGCATCATCAAACTCCCCCAGAATCTCCACCTGCAAACCTTGCGCATTGAACCAGTTCAGCAGCCTGCGCCCCAGCATTGAACGTCGCCCTGGGATCAATAAGCGCCGTTCCTGCAAACAAAACGGAAAAGGCGTTTGAGACCGCGGATTACTGCCCCAAAAACTGACGCTGCATTCGCCAATTTTCACCGAAAAAAGCCCCTCTTGCTGAGTGGAATCGATCGGGCAGTCAGAGATAATCATGTCGAGTTTATGCTGGCTTAGCTGCTCCAGCAGAAGTTCATGCGTCGATTCAAAACAGCGCAAATGGATCGGCTCGCCCTCGCTTACCGCCGCACTGAGGATATTGCTGACCAGCCGCTTGGAGAGCGCGTCCGCCACGCCGACATCAAATAACAGGCTGGACTCTTTGCGGTAGTTAATGATGTCAAGCATCTCCTGACTGAGCGTGAACATCTTATCCGCGTAGCGGAACACCAGTTCGCCCAACTCTGTCGGTTCCAGTCCCCTGCCCTTACGTTTGAAGAGCTTGCCTTGTAGCCGCTCCTCGAGGGATTTAATTTGCCCGGTAATAGTCTGCGGCGTCAGAAAGAGCGACTCCGCCGCACCAACGACGGAGCCTTCACGGTAGACGTGCCAGAAGTAATACAAATGGTTGTAATTGATATACGACATAGCCCTCTACTCACTCCCGTCGCTAAGCGCGAACGATCCGCGTACGCAGCAGGCAATAACCCGCCACTGCTGAGATAATCGAGCCGGTGAGGATCCCCAATTTACTCCACGCAATCATCTCCTCATGGGCATCGCCAAAGGCCAGCGAAGCGATGAAAATCGACATGGTAAAGCCAATGCCGCACAGCACGCCTACCGACATAATCTGCTTAAATGCAGCGCCCTGCGGTAACTTCGCCAGCTTAAAACGTAACGCCAGCCAGCAGAATATTGTGATACCCAGCGGCTTACCAAGAACCAGCCCGGCAATAATGCCTAACGGCAGCACATCTCCCAGCCCGGATACAGACATGCCGCTTAGCGATACGCCTGCATTCGCAAAAGCAAATAATGGAAGGATCAGCCATCCAACCCACGGATGAATCGCATCGACCAGTTGGCGGGCCGGAGAAACACCGTTCTGCTCGCGCAGCGGAACAAAGAAACCAACAACCACCCCGGCGAGCGTCGCGTGGACACCAGATTTTAGCACCGCCGTCCACAACACTATCCCAACCAGCATATAGATGCCGACGCGCCGCACATTACAGGCATTCAGTATCGCCAGCACGGCAATGGATGCCGCCGCCACACCCAGCGCTGTGGTTGAGAGATCGCTGGTGTAGAACAAGGCAATAATGATAATCGCCCCCAGATCGTCAATGATCGCCAGCGCCATCAGAAACACTTTCAGCACCACAGGCACGCGATTACCCAGCAAAGCAAGGACACCGAGAGCAAAGGCAATATCCGTCGCGGTTGGAATAGCCCAACCGTGTCGTGCCAGTGGATCGTGGAAATTGAACAGCAGGAAGATCAACGCGGGCGCAACCATACCGCCAAGGGCAGCAATCACCGGAAATACGGCCTGTTGACGGCTGGCAAGTGCGCCCTGGACCAGTTCATATTTCACTTCCAGGCCAATCATCAGGAAAAATACGGCCATCAACGCATCGTTGATCCATAGCAGCATATTTTTATTGATTTCCAGCGAACCAAATTTGAATTCGACGGGCGTCGACAGGAAGTTGTGGTAAAGATCCTGTGTTACTCCAAGGTTGGCACACAGCATTGCGAGCACTGCCGCAATGATAAGTACGATGCCCCCAGCGGCATCGCTGCTAAAGAAACGCTGTAAAAGCTTCATGTTATTCTCTCGTTCACTATTCCGTTGTGCGGACTATCTTACCCCTCGCGAATCCTCGATAAAATCAGATTATAATTGGGTATAGATTCTCTTTTTCCGAGTAGTGGCAAAAACGATAAAAAAAGCCCGGCATAAAGCCGGGCCTGATGTACGCGGTGCGGAAGGCTTAGCGCGTCAAATCATCGAAGAATTTTTTCACACCGTCGAAGAAGCTCTTGGAGCGCGGGCTGTTGTTCTCGCCCGTCGGGCCACCAAAGCTGTCCTGCAGATCTTTCAGCAGTTGCTTCTGCTTTTCGTTCAGGCCAACCGGCGTCTCAACAACGACGCGGCACAACAGATCGCCCTGCGCGCCACCACGGACGGACTTCACGCCCTTACCGCGCATGCGGAACAGTTTACCGGTCTGGGTTTCGCTGGGTACTTTCAGCTTCACGCGACCATCCAGCGTCGGCACTTCGATTTCACCGCCCAGCGCCGCCATAGCAAAGTTGATCGGCACTTCGCAGTACAGGTTATTGCCTTCACGCTCGAAGATAGGGTGCTGTTTCACCTGCACCTGAACGTACAGATCGCCTGCCGGTGCGCCATGCTCACCCGCTTCGCCTTCGCCGCTCAGGCGGATGCGATCGCCGGTGTCCACACCTGCCGGGATTTTGACGGACAGGTTTTTTGATTTCTCCACGCGGCCATGACCGTGACATTTGTTGCACGGATCTTTAATTAGCGTACCGCGCCCCTGACAGTGCGGACATGTCTGCTGTACGGCAAAGAACCCCTGGCGCATCTGTACCTGGCCGGAACCATGACAGGTCGGACAGGTTTGCGGCTGAGTGCCGGGTTTAGCGCCGCTGCCGTGGCAAACGTCACACTCTTCCAGCGTCGGAATGCGAATCTCTTTGGTGACGCCGCGAACCGCTTCTTCCAGCGTCAGATCCATGTTGTAGCGCAGGTCTGCGCCACGGGCTGCACGCTGACGGCCACGCCCCCCGCCGAAGATATCGCCGAACACATCGCCGAAAATATCACTGAAGTCAGCGCCGCCGCCAAAACCGCCGCCGCCGAATCCACCGCCACCCATTCCGCCCTGCTCAAATGCAGCATGGCCGTACTGATCGTAAGCCGCACGTTTTTGGGCATCGGTCAGGACTTCGTAGGCTTCTTTTATTTCTTTAAATTTGGCTTCAGCCTCTTTATCGCCCTGGTTGCGGTCCGGGTGATATTTCATGGCCAGGCGTTTATACGCCTTTTTGATTTCACGCTCTTCCGCTGTTTTCGGAACGCCTAAAATCTCGTAATAATCTTGCTTCGCCATCGGTTTATCTGCCCCTTAACATACGAGCACGGGCGTGGAGAAAACTCCGACGCCCGTGCTGGTTATCTACCCTGCATCAGGGCGATTATTTTTTGTCTTTGACTTCTTCGAACTCGGCGTCGACAACATCGTCATCTTTCGCGTTGTTCGCGGAAGCATCAGCGCCCGCTTGCTGCTGTGCGTGCTGCTGTTGCGCGATTTCCAGCAGTTTCTGAGAAGCCTGCGCCAGCGCCTGCATTTTCGCTTCGATTTCAGCTTTGTCTTCGCCTTTCAGCGCAACTTCCAGCTCGCTCAGCGCAGACTCGATAGCCGTTTTGTCTTCTGCCGGCAGTTTATCGCCTGCTTCTTCAACCTGCTTACGCGTGCTATGCAGCAGATGATCGCCCTGGTTACGGGTTTGCACCAGCTCTTCGAATTTACGGTCAGATTCCGCATTCGCTTCTGCTTCACGAACCATTTTCGCGATTTCTTCTTCGTTCAGACCCGAAGAAGCCTTGATGGTGATCTTCTGCTCTTTACCGCTGTTTTTGTCTTTCGCGGAAACGTGCAGGATACCGTCAGCATCGATATCGAAGGTGACTTCAATCTGCGGCATACCGCGCGGCGCCGGGTTGATACCATCCAGGTTGAACTGACCCAGAGATTTGTTATCGGACGCACGTTTACGTTCACCCTGCAGCACATGGATGGTTACAGCGGACTGGTTATCTTCCGCAGTAGAGAACACCTGGCTGTGCTTGGTCGGGATGGTGGTGTTTTTGTTGATCAGCGCAGTCATCACGCCGCCCATGGTTTCGATACCCAGCGACAGTGGGGTAACGTCCAGCAACAGAACGTCTTTAACTTCACCAGTCAGAACACCGCCCTGAACCGCAGCACCGATAGCAACGGCTTCATCCGGGTTAACGTCTTTACGCGGCTCTTTACCGAAGAACTCAGCCACTTTTTTCTGCACCATCGGCATACGAGTCTGGCCACCGACCAGGATCACGTCGTTGATGTCGGATACGGACAGGCCAGCATCCTGCAGTGCAACTTTCAGCGGCTCGATTGAACGGTTAACCAGATCTTCCACCAGGCTTTCCAGTTTCGCGCGAGTCACTTTAATGTTCATGTGTTTCGGACCGGTCGCGTCTGCGGTGATGTACGGCAGGTTCACGTCGGTCTGCTGTGCGGAAGAAAGCTCGATTTTCGCTTTTTCTGCCGCTTCTTTCAGACGCTGCATCGCCAGCGGATCGTTGCGCAGATCGATACCCTGATCTTTCTTGAACTCTTCCACCAGGTAGTTGATCAGGCGGCTATCGAAGTCTTCACCACCCAGGTGGGTATCACCGTTAGTAGCCAGTACTTCGAAGGTTTTTTCGCCGTCAACTTCATCGATTTCGATGATAGAGATATCGAACGTACCACCGCCCAGGTCGTAAACCGCGATGGTGCGGTTACCGGTTTCTTTATCCAGACCGTAGGCCAGCGCTGCCGCTGTCGGTTCGTTAATGATACGTTTCACTTCCAGACCTGCGATACGGCCGGCGTCTTTGGTTGCCTGACGCTGAGCATCGTTAAAGTAAGCAGGTACGGTGATAACCGCTTCAGTTACCGGCTCGCCCAGGTAATCTTCGGCAGTTTTCTTCATTTTTTTCAGCACTTCGGCAGAGATCTGCGGCGGTGCCATTTTGGTGCCTTTTACATCAAGCCATGCATCGCCGTTATCAGCAGCAATGATTTTGTACGGCATGATGGCTTCGTCACGCTGGACTTCTTCGTCCTGGAAGCGACGGCCGATCAGGCGTTTGATCGCAAACAGGGTGTTTTGCGGGTTCGTCACGGCCTGACGTTTAGCCGGCTGACCTACCAGAGTTTCACCATCCTGTGTGTAAGCAATGATAGAAGGAGTGGTGCGATCGCCTTCAGCATTCTCCAGCACACGAGCCTGAGTGCCATCCATAATGGCTACACAAGAGTTGGTTGTCCCAAGGTCGATACCAATAATTTTACCCATCTAAACGTCTCCACTAAAAATTCGTCATCATGTGGTTGTGAACCTGTAATAAGGGCGAAACGTGCTGTTTCAACCACCCTGTATCGTTTTTTTTTCAGGCCCACACACTGCGGTTGACTACAAGATGGGGTCGCTAAGCGGCTCATCAAGGGGCAAACGATAAAAAATTTTTTAATTTACACCTGTTCAGATCATAGACAGGCCCATTACCGCTATTTATGATGCCGCGCCCCGCCAGTTCAACAGGGCGCGGGGACTTTCATTTCTCCCTTTTCATATTGATTTATTTTGAGGAATTATGGGCAACACTAAGTTGGCTAATCCGGCTCCGCTGGGCTTAATGGGTTTCGGCATGACCACTATTCTGCTTAACCTGCACAATATTGGTTTATTCCCAATGGACGGCATTATTCTGGCGATGGGCATTTTCTATGGCGGTATCGCACAAATTCTCGCGGGCCTGCTTGAATATAAAAAAGGCAACACCTTTGGTTTAACTGCATTCACCTCTTACGGTTCTTTCTGGTTGACGCTGGTCGCTATTCTGCTGTTTCCGAAAATGGGCCTTGCGGATGCGACAAACGGCCACTTCCTTGGCGTTTATCTGGGGATTTGGGGCGTCTTCACCCTGTTTATGTTCTTCGGCACGCTGAAAGGCGCTCGTGCGCTGCAGTTCGTTTTCCTGAGCCTGACCATACTGTTCGCCCTGCTGGCGGTAGGCCATCTGGCTGATAACGAAAGCATCGTACATGTCGCGGGCTGGATCGGTCTGGTTTGCGGCGCGAGCGCCATCTACCTGGCGATGGGCGAAGTGCTGAACGAACAGTTCGAACGCACAGTTCTGCCAATTGGTGAAAAGCATTAATTCCTGCGCTGAATTCTAAAATGCGAAGCCTGGCTTCGCATTTCTGCTATACCACTATTCCTGATATTTTCCCGCCCTCAGCCGTTACAGTCCTTAATTAAATTGGCGCATAAAAACAGGATATTTCGCTGTTAATTATTCCCGGCCGTTCAAACTGAAAACGGAGCCTGCGGCTCCGTTTGTTTATGCTTGCTCTACCGGTCGCTCCGCTACGCTATCCTGATGATGGAGATCCTGGCGCAGCCAGATCCCCAGCGCCAGACCAATCAGCGACAACGCCAGTACATACCAGGCCGGCGCCATCGGCGAAACGCCCATTAGCATGGTCACCGCAATCGGCGTCAGGCCACCGAAAATAGCGTATGAAACGTTATACGAGAATGAGATTCCCGTGAAGCGAACCTCCGCCGGAAACGCCCGCACCATCACGTAAGGAACCGCGCCGACCACGCCAACGCACAACCCCACCAGGCCATACAGGACAAAAAGCTGCTCAGGGTGTGCGCCCACCAGGTGATAGAAGAACCAACTGGTACAGGCAAGCAGCACGCTGCCAATGATAAAAGTGCGACTGGCACCAAATTTATCGACCAGCAGCCCGGCGGCCAGACAACCGAAGCACAGCATAATGGTCGCCATGCTGTTGGCCTGCAACGTCAGGGCCGGAGCAAAGCCATACTGTTTTTGCAGCCAGACCGGCGACATCAAAATGACCACAACAATCCCGGCGGAAAGCAGCCAGGTCAGCAGCATGGAAATCACCACTGCTTTTTTATGTTTCAGCACGACCGATTTAACAGGTAATTCCTGCGCCAGCGCTTTACGTTGCTGCATCTCAAGAAAGATCGGTGTTTCTTGCAACCAGCGGCGCAGATACATCGCCACCAGGCCAAATGCGCCGCCCAGCAGGAACGGAATACGCCAGCCACCATCATGAATAGCTTGCTGGGTCATGCTGGTATTAACCAGCGTCGCCACCACCGAACCGAGCAAAATCCCTACGGTCAGGCCCGCAGTCAACGTACCGCAAGCAATACCGATGCGACGCGCCGGAACATGTTCCGCCACAAACACCCACGCGCCAGGCACTTCGCCACCGATGGCCGCGCCCTGTAAAACACGCATTGATAGCAGCAACAGCGGTGCCACAATGCCTGCTGAGGCGTACGTTGGCAGCAAGCCAATCGCCAGCGTCGGCAACGCCATCAGCAGAATACTCAGGGTGAACATTTTCTTGCGCCCGACCAGATCGCCGAAGTGCGCCATGACAATACCGCCGAGCGGACGCGCCAGATAACCGGCGGCAAAAATGCCAAAGGTTTGCACCTGGCGCAGCCATTCCGGAATATCCGCCGGGAAGAAAAGCTCGCCGACGACAGCGGCGAAGAAGACGAAAATGATGAAATCGTAAAACTCCAGCGCACCGCCGAGGGCAGCAAGCGTCAGCGTTTTATAATCCTGTTTGTTCAGAGGACGAGTGGGATTTGACATAGCGAACCATTTGTAAATAGGGAGTGCTGATTTAATTATTACGAATTGTGTAAATTAAAACTTACTATACCGTAAATGAATCAACACGCCATGGTTCGCCGTCTTTATTTCAGAAAAGATTAACTTTTAGGATAATGTTTCGCGCCTTGCATTTTTAGGCCGGAAAGATGCTACGACTTGCGGATTGGTTTCAACATAAGGTCCGTCAAGCAACTGTACACAATACGGTACGCTGGCAAAAATACCGGGCACTTTCACTTCGCCATCAGCGCTTTTTAGGCCTTCAAGCGTCTCTTTGATCGATTTGGGCTGGCCGGGTAAATTCAGGATCAATGCCTGTTTGCGGATCACGCCGACCTGGCGGGAGAGGATAGCCGTCGGTACAAAATTGAGGCTGATTTGGCGCATCTGCTCACCAAATCCCGGCATTTCGCGATCGGCAACCGCCAGCGTCGCGTCCGGCGTTACGTCGCGTCGCGCAGGCCCCGTGCCGCCGGTTGTCAGCACCAGATGGCAGCTCATTTCGTCCACCAGCTCGCACAGCGTTTGTTCGATGATGCTTTGCTCGTCCGGGATCAACCGGGTCTCAATCTGAAACGGGGTGGTCAGCGCGCTCGCCAGCCACTCTTCAAGCGCTGGAATGCCCTTATCCTGGTAAATACCGCTGGATGCACGATCGGAAACCGAAACTAAACCAATGCGTAGTGTGTCCATATTCATTCCGTTCAAAAAAACTATTTAACGAAATGATACACGCTGAGGGGAAAGGCAGACAGTAGGGAGAGAAGAAGCGTGGCCGGCAAACCGGCCACGCCTGAAGATTACAGCAGATCGCCGATCATTTTTTCCAGTTTTTCCTGGTCAACGGCAAACTTACGGATACCATCCGCCAGTTTATCCACCGCCATCGGATCCTGGTTATGCTGCCACAGGAATTCCGCTTCGGTGATGCGTTCCGGACGCGCTTTCACTTCGCCGGTATACGCCAGTTTGCGCTCAATGGTACCAGCACTTTCAGACAGTTCTTTCAGCAGCGCCGGAGCGATGGTCAGACGGTCGCAGCCTGCCAGTTCGATGATTTCACCGGTATTACGGAAGCTGGCGCCCATCACCACGGTTTCATAACCATGCTGTTTGTAGTACTGGTAAATTTCGGTTACGGAAACCACGCCCGGATCTTCTGCCGGCGCGTACTCTTTCTTGTCGGTGTTGGCTTTGTACCAGTCGAGAATACGGCCTACAAACGGGGAGATCAGGAATACGCCCGCTTCGGCACATGCGCGCGCCTGCGCGAAGGAGAACAGCAGCGTCAGGTTACAGTTAATGCCCTCTTTTTCCAGCTGTTCCGCAGCGCGAATACCCTGCCAGGTAGAGGCCAGTTTGATCAGGATGCGATCGTTGCTGATACCGGCATCGTTATACATCTTGATCAGACGTTTCGCTTTGGCGATAGAGGCTTCGGTGTCGTAAGAGAGACGAGCATCAACTTCGGTAGAGATACGGCCCGGGATCAGTTTGAGGATTTCCAGACCAATGTTCACCGCCAGGCGATCTGTCGCGTCAACAATCTGCTGCGCGCGATCGCTGCTCTGAGCGCGAGCCCATGTTACGGCATCATCGATCAGCTTACGGTATTCCGGGATTTGCGCAGCGCCAAGGATCAGAGAAGGGTTCGTTGTTGCATCCTGCGGCTGGTACAGTTTCATTGCCGCAATATCTCCGGTATCAGCCACGACTGTTGTGTACTGACGCAGGGAGGTCAATTTATCCGTCATGATAGTATTTCTCTTTAAAGATACCCTGAATAATCCATGTCAGGCTCACGACACGTTTGCGCCCCTGAAGCACAACCGCAGCCAGCGCACCTGAACGTGAAGTATGACGAGTATACTTGTTAGGGGGATGTAACCGGTCTGCCCTGATGATAACACGACGACCTGCCAGCGCAACCGCAGACAATGCTGTGTAAATAGTATGGTAAACTCTCCTAATTAATTGCCTGCGAAGTGATGTGCTTCCAATGACAGCCTCGCCCCAGGTTACAAACCCGGCATCAACAAGAGGAATGTTAATGCCTGAATTTTTCTCGTTTATCAGTGAAATACTCTGGGGCTCATTCATGGTGTACCTGCTGGCGGCGGCGGGTATCTGGTTTGCTGTCCGCAGCCAGTTTGTCCCCTTTCGTTTTCTGCGCGACTTTGGGAAAAGCCTTAAAAGCAGCCGCACCCCGCAACCCAACGCGCTCACCGCTTACCAGGCACTCTGTCTGAGCCTGGCAACAAGGCTGGGCAGCGGCAACCTGGCGGGCGTGGCCTTTGCATTAACCTCCGGCGGGCCTGGCGCCGTTTTCTGGATGTGGATCTCTGCGCTTATCGGCATGGTGATCAGCTTTGCCGAATGCTCTCTGGCGCAGCTGTATAAAGAGCGTGATACGGAAAATCAATTTCGTGGCGGCCCGGCATGGTATATGGCCCGCGGTTTAGGTATGCGCTGGATGGGCGTACTTTTCTCAGTGTTCCTGCTGCTTACGTATGGCCTGGTGTTTAATACCATTCAGTCCAGCGCCGTCGCACGGGCCATGCACTTTGCCTGGGGCGTTCCGGGAATCGCCAGCGCCATGGCACTGGCGCTCTGCGTACTCTTTTTCATCGTTCGGGGATTAAAACCTGCCGCCCGGCTGATGCAGTGGTTGGTGCCAGTAATAGGGCTTGTCTGGATCCTGGTCAGTCTGTGCCTCAGTCTTTGGCATGCCAACTTACTGCCAGGGATTTTTACCACCATCATCAAAAGCGCTTTCGGCTGGCAGGAAGCAGCGACAGGCACGATGGCTTACACCCTGAGTCAGGCGATGACCAGCGGTTTTCAGCGCAGCATGTTTGCCAACGAAGCCGGACTGGGATCGTCGCCTAACGCCGCCGCTATGGCCGCTTCATGGCCGCCGCACCCGGTAGCACAGGGAATTGTGCAAATGATCGGCGTGCTGACGGATACCTTCCTGGTCTGCACCGCCAGCGCACTGGTATTGTTGCTGGCGGGTACGGTTCCGCTAAGCGACGCATTTGGTGGCATCCAACAGCTTCAGCAAGCCATGGCTTCATTGACCGGGGGCTGGGGTGCGGGATTTGTCGCCTGTATCGTCGTGCTCTTCGCATTTACTTCGATCGTCGCGAATTATATTTATGCGGAAAATAATCTGATCTTTTTACGCTGCAACAGTAATCGAAATCTCTGGCTGCTGCGCATCGGTATTTTATTGATGGTAGTGGCAGGTCCCATACTCAGCGTACCGCTTATCTGGCACATTGCCGATGTCGTGATGGCGCTAATGGCGATGATTAACCTGACCGCCATTTTGCTGCTTTCACCGGTTGTCAGAGTGCTGGCCCGCGACTATCTGCGCCAGCGCAAACTGGGAGTCATGCCGGTCTTCAACCCGCAGCGTTATCCGGAAATAGAGCGTCAACTGGCGCCAGGCAGTTGGGATGACATTCCCCGCTCGTAGCGCTAATCGCAACTATCGATCAAGTCTGTCGGTTTTTTTGCTAAAGTCAGCGGAAATTTCTCGCACAGCAAGGACTGAGTATGCTGATTCTGATTTCACCTGCCAAAACACTCGATTACCAAAGCCCGCTGGCGACAACGCGTTTTACCCAGCCGGAACTGCTGGATCACTCGCAGCAACTGATTAACAGCGCACGTAAGCTCTCCGCGCCGCAAATCAAAGCGCTGATGGGGATCAGCGACAAGCTGGCCGATCTGAACGCTACGCGTTTTCACGACTGGCAGCCTGATTTCACTCCGGAAAATGCGCGCCAGGCTATCCTGGCATTTAAAGGAGATGTCTATACCGGCTTGCAGGCAGAAACCTTTAGCGATGCGGATTTCGATTTCGCGCAGCAACATCTGCGTATGCTTTCCGGTTTATACGGCGTGCTGCGTCCGCTGGATCTGATGCAGCCGTACCGGCTGGAGATGGGCATTCGCCTGGAAAATGCTAAAGGGAAAGATCTCTACCAATTCTGGGGCGATGTGATCACCCACAAACTCAACGAAGCCATTGCGGCGCAAGGCGATGAGATCGTTATCAACCTGGCCTCTGATGAGTATTTCAAATCGGTCAAAACGCAAAAGCTGAACGCCCGGATCATTAAGCCGGTGTTTCTTGACGAGAAAAACGGCAAGTTCAAAGTCATTAGCTTCTACGCCAAAAAAGCACGTGGCCTGATGAGTCGTTTTATTATTGAGAATCGCCTGACGAAACCGGAGCAATTAACCGGGTTTAACAGCGAAGGCTATTTCTTTGATCGGGAAGTTTCATCGCAGGAAGAGTTGGTGTTTAAGCGGCACGAACAGTAAGAAAAACCCTCTCCTGCTCGGGAGAGGGTCAGAAAGGCTATGGATGGCGATGCCAGTCATCATCCGGCCCGCCACGGTGATCGTCATGGCGATCATCATGCCGGTCGTCAAAGTGGCCGTGCGGCTGCCAGCGGTTCTCACGCCATTCGTAGTGTCTCTGCCACCAGCCATGATCGCGCCAGTGGCCGCCATCCCAGTAATTTCCACCGCGGTCGCGATCGCCGATTTGCAGTTTCACTGCCGGCACAAGGGTGATTTCTTCGGCCTGAACCGCCAGAGGAGCCACCAACATCATAGAAAGCGCTAACATCACAGGTTTCAACATAGGTTACTCCTTTGCATCATCTTGCCCGTTATGGGCCGATGTCAGGAGGTTACGCAACGCCAGATGTTGTTGTTATTGTCCGCAATCCTAATCTCTGAACCCCCGCATTTATTGGGAATTCATCCGTTTTCCCTGCCATTTTTCTACATAATTTCTCCCTGATTCCCCCGCTTGCAGGCAGGGGAAGCAGAGAAATTACGCGTTGCGCATCATCAACTGGCGTAATGCCGCGAAATCCGCAGGTAACTGATGGGAAAGCAGCGGCAGATCCGCGCGATCCGCCAGTTCCTTCGGTAACGGCAACGGTTCGCCCAAAATCTCTTCCACGCTCTCTTTGAATTTCGCAGGATGAGCCGTACCGAGGAACAGACCGTACTCGCCCGGATTAAGCTGATCGCGCAGGGCGCGATATGCAATCGCGGCATGCGGTTCAGAAACGTAACCTTTATCCTTCAGCTCGCGCATGGCCGCTTTCGTCGTTTCATCGTCCACGGCAACATAACCCAGCTCATTCAGACGCCAGATTTTACGGCGGAACAATTCTTCAACGCGCGGCCAGTTGTTCGGCTGGCTAACATCCATGGCGTTTGAGAGCGTCGCTTGCGTTGCTTTTGGCTGCCATTGCCCCTCTTTGAGGAAACGCGGCACGGTATCGTTGGCATTGGTTGCTGCGATAAAGCGTTTGATCGGCAACCCCAGCGATTTCGCCAGCAAACCAGCGGTCAGATCGCCGAAGTTACCGCTCGGTACGGAAACCACCAGCTGGTTGCGCGCTTCCTGTGGCAACTGCGCAACCGCTTCGAAGTAGTAACAAATCTGTGCCAGCAAGCGGCTGATATTGATCGAGTTCGCCGAGTTCAACCCCAGCGCGGTCTTCAGTTCTTCATCGTCGAAGGCCTGTTTCACCAGCGCCTGGCAGGCATCGAAGTCGGCATCAATCGCCACAGTTTCGATATTACCGCCCAGCGTACAGAACAGTTTTTCCTGCAACGGGCTGATTTTGCCTTGCGGATAGAGGATCACCACGCGCACATTTTTCATGCCGTAGAAGGCATGAGCAACCGCAGCGCCGGTATCGCCCGAGGTAGCAGTCAGGATGGTCACCGGTTTATCGCCGCTGATGGCGCTCAGCATCTGCGCCATAAAACGTCCGCCGAAATCTTTAAATGCCAGCGTTGGCCCATGGAACAGCTCCAGACAGCCGATATCGCTCTCTACCGGTTTAACCGGTGCCGGGAAAGCAAACGCGGCGCGTACCCGCGCTTCCAGTTCGTCCTGCGGAATTTCGTCGCCAATAAAAGCGGCAAGGATCTTCGCGCTGCGGCTGACGAAATCCTGCTCCAGCATCGCGTCGATTTCCGTCAGGTTAAATTCCGGCAGCTCGTGCGGGAAAAACAGGCCCTGATTTTTGCCAAGCCCCTGCGTTACGGCCTGCGCAAAGCTGACCTGCTCATTGTGATCTTTTAAGTTGTAGAGTTTCATTGGTTATCCCACTACTCGTGCGCCCGCCGTATCCAGCCGGCAAATATGAACAAAGCCTTCCTGATTCTGCAGATAGTGTTTGCCAAGCCAGTCGGCTACGCGCTGAGCGGTATCCGGCTTATCGCATAAAGCAAACAGCGTTGGCCCGGAACCGGAGATCCCACAGGCCAGCGCGCCAATATCGGCCACCGCCTGACGCGCTTCGCCAAAGCCCGGCAGCAATTTCATGCGGTACGGCTCGGCAATCACGTCTTTCATCAATTTTGCCGCCAGCGCGGGCTGGCGGGTGTAACAGGCGTGAATAAAGCCTGCCAGATGCCGCCCGTGAGCGATGCAATCCTGACGGCGATATTGCGCGGGCAAAATAGCGCGCGCTTCCGCCGTTGAGACTTTAATGCCCGGATAGGCCAGCACCCACAACCATTCATCAAAGCCTGGCACCTGCTGGCTGATAATGCCGCTTTCCTCGATCATCAACTGCATACCGCCGAGGAAACAAGGCGCGACGTTATCGTAATGCACGCTGCCTGAAATACGCCCTTCCAGCTCGCCCATCAGCGCCAGCATGCGCGTATCATCCAGCGGTTTACCGCAATACTCGTTCATCGCCACCAGCGCGGCAACAACGGAACACGCGCTGGAGCCGAGCCCCGAGCCAATCGGCATGTTTTTTTCCAGCGTCATTGCCACCGGAACCTGCTTGCCAATCGTCTGGCAGAACAGTTCCCAGCACTGATAAACGATATTTTCCTGCGGTTCAGTCGGTAATTTACTGGCAAAACGGCCAATATTCTTCAGGCTGAAATGTTCAGCGGCTTCCACCGAAACATTATCGCCCAGCAAAGTTCCATCTACCGGCGTCACCGCCGCGCCCAGCACATCAAAGCCAACACTCATATTGGCGCTTGAAGCCGGAGCATACACCTTCACCATGTCAGACTCCTAACTTCCAGGACAGGGTACGCAGCAGGTCTGCGAATACGCCAGCTGCTGTTACATCGTTACCCGCGCCGTAACCGCGTAATACCAACGGCAACGGCTGATAATAGTGGCTGTAGAACGCCAGCGCATTCTCACCATTTTTCACTTTGTAGAGCGGATCATTACCGTCAACAGCGGCGATCTTCACCCGGCAGGTGCCATCTTCCTCAATATTACCGACATAACGCAGCACTTTTCCTTCATCACGGGCTTGCGCCACGCGAGAGGCGAACTCGTCATCCAGTTGCGGCAGGCGCGCCATCAAGCTCTCAACATCGCCGGACGCATCAAACGTTGCGGGTAAGACGGGCTCAATGACAATATCAGAAAGCTCCAGTTCTCGTCCGGTTTCACGAGCCAGAATCAACAGTTTACGCGCGACATCCATCCCGGAGAGATCGTCTCGCGGGTCCGGTTCGGTGTAACCCAACTCGCGCGCCAGTGCCGTGGCTTCCGAGAGGTTCATTCCCTCATCCAGTTTGCCGAAAATAAACGACAGTGAGCCAGAAAGGATCCCGGAGAAGTGCTGTAACTCATCACCGGCATTGAGCAGGTTTTGCAGGTTTTCAATCACCGGCAGGCCGGCACCAACGTTGGTGTCATACAGGAACTTACGGCGAGATTTCTCCGCTGCGCGACGCAACTGGTGATAGTAATCCAGCGACGAGGTGTTGGCTTTCTTATTCGGCGTGACAACGTGGAAACCTTCCCGCAGGAAATCCGCGTATTGATCGGCCATCGCCTGGCTGGAGGTACAGTCAACAATCACCGGGTTAAGCAGATGATACTCTTTCACCAGACGGATCAAGCGCCCCAGATTGAAAGGTTCTTTCGCCTCCGCCAGTTCGGCCTGCCAGTTTTCCAGATTCAGGCCATGCACATTGGTCATCAACGCTTTTGAATTCGCCACGCCGCAGACGCGCAGATCGATATGCTTGTTTTTCAACCAGCCTTGCTGACGCTTCAACTGCTCCAGCAGCGCGCCGCCGACACCGCCAACGCCAATGACAAAAACTTCAATCACCTGGTCGGTGTTAAACAGCATCTGGTGAGTAACGCGCACCCCAGTCGTCGCATCATCATTGCTCACCACAACCGAGATAGAGCGTTCAGAGGAGCCCTGAGCAATCGCCACAATGTTGATATTGGCGCGTGCCAGAGCGGCAAAGAATTTCGCCGAGATACCACGCAAGGTACGCATGCCATCGCCGACCACGGAGATGATCGCCAGACGCTCCATCACTGCCAGCGGTTCCAGCAGCCCCTCTTTGAGTTCCAGATAGAACTCTTCATTCATCGCTTTCTGAGCGCGAACACAATCGGACTGCGGCACACAGAAGCTGATGCTGTATTCCGAGGAGGATTGGGTGATCAAGACGACGGAAATCCCTGAGCGTGACATCGCCGCAAATACGCGGGCAGCCATGCCGACCATGCCTTTCATGCCCGGGCCTGAAACGCTAAACATCGCCATGTTGTTCAGGTTGGAGATCCCTTTCACCGGCAGACCATCTTCGTCCGACGTTGCACCAATGAGTGTGCCGGGAGCTTGTGGGTTACCGGTATTTTTAATCAGGCAAGGGATCTGGAACTGGGCAATCGGGGTAATTGTGCGGGGGTGAAGAACTTTGGCGCCGAAGTAGGAAAGCTCCATGGCTTCCTGATACGACATGGACTTCAGCAGCCTGGCGTCCGGCACCTGCCTCGGGTCGCAAGTATAAACGCCATCGACATCCGTCCAGATCTCACAACAATCGGCGCGTAAACAGGCGGCCAGCACAGCGGCAGAGTAATCCGAACCGTTGCGCCCCAGCACCACCAGCTCACCTTTTTCGTTACCGGCAGTGAAACCAGCCATCAGCACCATATGATCTTGCGGAATGCGGCTGGCAGCGATGCGGCGAGTTGATTCTGCAATATCAACAGTCGATTCCAGATAGTGACCAACGGCGAGTAATTTTTCCACCGGATCGATAACGCTGACTTTATGACCACGCGCTTCCAGCAGACCGGCCATGATGGCGATAGAGAGTTTTTCACCACGACAGATCAGCGCCGCATTGATACTGTCCGGGCACTGGCCCAGCAGGCTGATACCATGCAGGACATGCTTGATCTGCGCGAACTCTTGTTCGACGAAGTTTTTTAACTGTGTGAGGGGAAATCCAGGTTGCGCATCGGCCAGCCCTTGCAGCAGGTCAGCAAAAATACGTTCTGCATCGCTAATATTCGGTACTGCATCCTGGCCACTGATGGTCTTTTCGATCATCGCCACCAGATGGTTGGTAATTTTCGCCGGGGCAGAAAGTACGGTCGCTACCTGCCCCTGCCTGGCATTGCTTTCCAGAATGTCGGCAACACGCAGAAAACGTTCTGCATCTGCCACTGATGTACCGCCGAACTTCAACACTCGCATGGTTTTACCCCTTGATCTTTGGTCGAAAAAAAAGCCCGCACTGTTCAGGTGCGGGCTTTTTTCTGTGTTTCCTGTACGCGTCAGCCCGCACCGTTACCTGTGGTAATGGTGATGGTTGTAATAATGGTAATGGTGCTGATGCGTGTCATAGATGTTGTGTGCTCTGTAATATTATCTGTCTGTGCTGCATGCCTATATTGGTTAAAGTATCTGCCCGCTTAAGTCAATTTATTTTTATTTTTTACATTTTTATTCGCCTTCCCGGCTGCGCTGAAACGACAGTTAATTTCAGCGCAACAGGGTCATTACAACAATAGATTTCAGCGGCTTTAACTATAAAACAAACTTATCGCAGTGACTTACTCGGAGAGTTTTTTTTCAATATCATGCAACAATCGGTGCAACATTGCCGTGTCGCGCTGTTCAAGCAGACCAAGACGCTGATCCAACCAGTCCGCCATTTTTATATCGTCCGCAACGCCAAGTTTCTCCAATAATTCACGAGCCCGCAAACGCAATGCGCGCAACTGATTATCATCAACCGGAGCCGCTTGCTGAGGTGCTTGTTGCATTAATGACGCTAATTGATAGCAAAAAACCATTACTGCCTGCCCCAGATTCAGCGATGGATAATCCGCAGCCATCGGCACGCCGGTTAAGATGTCCGCCAGCGCCAGCTCTTCATTGGTTAAACCGGAATCTTCGCGACCAAAAACCAGCGCAGCACTGCCAAGCCACGTGCGTTTCTCTTGCAATAGCGGCACCAGTTCTGCTGGCGTCGCGTAATAATGGAACTTCGCCCGGCTACGCGCCGTGGTCGCAATGGTGAACTGAACATCCGCCAGCGCGTCGGCAAGCGTCGCATAACGTTTAACATTATCAAGGATATCGCCGGAACCGTGGGCAACACGGCGCGCACCTTCCTGTAAATGCGCATCGCTATCGACAATGCGCAAGTCATGAAACCCCATGGTTTTCATCGCCCGGGCAGCGGCGCCGACATTTTCGGGCCTTGCGGGGCAAACGAGTACAACAGCCAATTGCATCTTACTTTCTCTTCTTACTGATTCCGCAGGAGAATGTGACAGACATCAACATACTACGCAGAGCGAATTTACAATTTTCTAACACGAATCACTGATTTTCAGATTACGCACAATTAAAAAAAGCTAAACTGTTTATCAGCAATCGTACCTGCTAAGATGTTAACAGAAGGGGCTTATCCCTATGTTTATACATAGTATTTTATTACAGTATTTCGTTCTTGTATTGGATTCATCATATTTATCAATTAATATGCGCAACTAGTTGGTTTATTGATAAATAGTCGCAAGCGCTGGCATTTGGCTGTGAGGATTTCGCCAGACTGTTAACGTGCTACAATTGAACTTGATATATGTCAACGAAGCGTAGTTTTATTGGGTGTCATTTACGTCTTAGCCTGTTATGTTGCTGTTAAAATGGTTAGGATGACAGCCGTTTTTGACACTGTCGGGTTCAGAGGGAAAGTGCCCACGACCAAGCTAATGATGTTGTTGACGTTGATGGAAAGTGCATCAAGAACGCAATTACGTACTTTAGTCATGTTATGCCGTCATGTTAATTTTCGACATGCACCAGGCTGGTCAGGGACTTTTGTACTTCCTGTTTCGATTTAGTTGGCAATTTAGGTAGCAAACATGCAGACCCCGCACATTCTTATTGTTGAAGACGAGTTGGTAACACGCAACACGTTAAAAAGCATTTTCGAAGCAGAAGGCTACGATGTCTTTGAAGCGACTGATGGCGCTGAAATGCATCAGATTCTTTCTGAAAATGATATCAACCTGGTGATTATGGATATTAATCTGCCAGGTAAAAACGGTCTTTTGCTGGCGCGCGAACTGCGTGAGCAGGCGAACGTCGCCCTGATGTTCCTGACCGGACGTGATAACGAAGTCGATAAGATTTTGGGACTCGAAATTGGTGCCGACGACTACATCACGAAGCCGTTCAACCCACGTGAACTGACTATCCGCGCACGCAATCTGCTGTCCCGTACCATGAATCTGGGCACGGTCAGCGAAGAACGCCGCAGCGTTGACAGCTACAAGTTCAACGGTTGGGAGTTGGATATCAACAGCCGCTCACTGATCAGCCCAAACGGCGAACAGTATAAGCTGCCGCGCAGTGAATTCCGCGCGATGCTGCACTTCTGCGAAAATCCGGGGAAAATCCAGTCCCGTGCCGAACTGTTGAAAAAAATGACCGGCCGCGAGCTGAAACCACACGACCGTACCGTGGACGTGACGATTCGCCGCATTCGCAAACATTTTGAATCCACGCCGGACACACCGGAAATCATCGCCACCATTCACGGTGAAGGTTACCGTTTCTGCGGCGACCTGCAGGAATAAGCGAAGATTGATAAAAAAAGCGGCGCTCAGGCGCCGCTTTTTTATTTCCACTATTTGCTCCACGGAATGATAGGAACTGCGCTTAAGGCATTCTTCGGCGAACCTTCGACGACTTTGTCGGAGTAGGCTAAATATGCCAAAGTGTTACGTTTTGCGTCATAGAAACGCACCACCTGCAATTTTTTAAATACCAGCGAAGTCCGTTTCTGGAAGACCACATCGCCCTGTGCCTTGCCGTTTTTAATTTTATCGCTCAGTTCAACCGGCCCAACCTGCTGGCAAGAAATGGCAGCATCTGAAGTGTCCTCCGCCAGCCCCAGCCCGCCTTTGATACCGCCGGTTTTCGCCCGGCTGATATAACAGGTCACGTTTTTAACGTCCGGGTCGTCAAACGCCTCAACTACAATTTTGTGATCCGGGCCAAACATTTTAAATACCGTATCCACAGAACCAATCTGTTCCGCCTGGGCTGAACTGCACGCCATCAATATCAACGCAGGAATGCATAACTTCGTGTATTTCATATTGTTACCATTTTTGAATATTACGTTTAGCAACTATTCAGTTTTCAAATGAGAAACTGTTTGCAGATCACCGATTTACAAAATTTATGATGAAAATCAGTCACAATGCGGATTTGTGCACAAAAAAAACACCGAATGCTAAAGCCTTAAAAACCCGCTATTATCCGTCCCCTGGTATCAGGTGTTCATCGCTGTATTAAGGAAGAGGATATTGTATGGATCAGGCTGGGATCATTCGCGACCTACTCGCCTGGCTGGAAGGCCATCTGGATCAGCCGCTCTCATTAGATAATGTGGCGGCAAAAGCGGGCTATTCCAAGTGGCATTTGCAACGGATGTTCAAAGACGTCACCGGCCACGCCATTGGTGCTTACATCCGCGCTCGTCGCCTGTCAAAATCCGCAGTCGCATTACGGCTTACCGCCCGTCCTATTCTTGATATTGCGCTACAGTATCGTTTCGATTCACAGCAAACGTTCACCCGTGCTTTCAAAAAACAGTTTACCGTCACGCCAGCGCTCTATCGCCGTTCGCCGGACTGGAGCGCCTTTGGCATCCGCCCGCCGCTGCGTCTTGGCGAGTTTACCTTGCCTAAACATGAATTTGTAACGCTGCCGCAAATGCACCTGATCGGCACAACGCAGAGCTATACCTGCTCGCTGGAGGAGATCTCCGATTTCCGCAACCAAATGCGCATCCAGTTCTGGCGTGAATTTTTAAGCAATGCGCCGACGCTTCCTCAGGAGTTGTACGGGCTGCACGAACCGCGCCCCAGCCTCGAGAAAGATGATGAGCAGGAGGTGTTTTACACCACGGCGCTGACGCCGGAAATGGCGAATGGTTATTTGAGCAATGCGCAGCCGGTATTACTGGAGGGCGGCGATTACGTGGCTTTCTCTTTTGAAGGCTCTCCGGACGGGCTACAGGACTTTATTCTGACCGTTTATGGCACGTGCATGCCAATGCTCAACCTTACGCGCCGCAAAGGTCAGGATATTGAGCATTTCTACCCGCAGCATGACGACTCACGCGATCGTGAGCCGCCGTTACACATTCGCTGCGAATATCTGGTGCCTATCCGCCGTTAACGCTGTAATTCATCCAGCGCAGGGGCGTCGAGATGCGAAACATCGCCTGCAGTTTCCACCACCCAGCCGGATGCCAGCCACGGGCTGTGCTGGTAATCGATGCGGGAGATGGAGCAGTTGCGCAGACGCAGACGGCGTTCAGCATAAGCCGGAAGCCCGAGAATGGTACTCACCAGGCAGCCCAGCGCCATACCGTGACTGACCAGCATCGGGCGGCTTCCTTCCGGTAGCTCCAGACAAGTAGCCAGCGCGGCGTGCATACGATCGCTCAGCTCCTGCATCGACTCACCGTCAGGAATACGGCCATCTGCCGTGCCATTCACTAACTGGCGACGCCAGCTCTCTTCCTCTTCCGTCAGGGAATCGATATGGCGGCGTTCGAGCACGCCCATGTCCAGCTCGCGCAGGCGTGGCTCAAGCGTAATTTCGCAACCGCAGGCATCAGCGATGATCTCCGCCGTGCGACGGGTACGCCCCAGATCGCTGGCAATAATATGGGTGATGCCCAGCGCTTTCGCGCGTTCAGCCACCTGCCACGCCTGCGTTTCCCCTTTGTCGGTTAACGGACTGTCTGACTGGCCTTGAATACGACGCTCGGCGTTCCACTGCGTTTCACCGTGGCGAACAAGGTATACCTGTAACATGCTTTTTTATCCATTATACTGCGATGAATTTATTATCTGAGGAAGGTCTTTGTCCGGGATAAAGAACGCGTCTCGTTTCGGACAAGCCAATTATAGATTATGCACCATGTTGTCTCAGCTACCACAAATCCCGCGAAAATTCGGGCTATTCTGCACGCTTTTAACGAGATCTTCGGCGAAGGATCCTGCCATATAGAATCTGTCTCCGTCGATAGCGGCGTGCCTGAACAGCCGTTTGGCAGTCAGGAAACGCGGGCTGGCGCACGTAATCGCGTGAACAATGCCCGCAAGCTAAGGCCTGACGCCGATTTCTGGGTTGCCATTGAAGCAGGTATTGATGAAGGCAGTACGTTTAGCTGGGTAGTCATCGAAAACCCTCAAATGCAGGGCGAAGCGCGTTCAGCCACGCTGCCGCTGCCAGAGATCATTTTGCAGAGAGTGCGTGCCGGTGAAGCGCTCGGACCGGTGATGTCAAACTACACCGGCATTGATGAGATTGGCCGGAAAGAGGGGGCGATTGGTGTTTTCACTGCCGGTAAACTCACCCGCGAGAGCGTTTACCATCAGGCGGTAATTCTGGCGCTAAGCCCGTTTCATAACGCGGTTTACCGCTGATCGTTCAGCAGCGTCTGCTCCAGCCACAGGCGCAAATCGGCAGGCGCTGCTTTCAGGCTATTTGAGCCGCGGGTAATGGTCGCAATGCCCGCGCCCAGTTCGCTCTTCAGTTCGCGCTGGCTCATCTCGCCGCGCAACAACTCTTCGATAATTCGCACCCGCGTCCCCAACGACTCGCGCTCATCCGGCGTAAGCATCAAATTAAGCAACGGAAGATGCAGATCCTTTTCATATGACTGCCTGACCAACTCGACAAAGCGTCGCCACTCCTGGTCACGCTGTTCGGCCATTGCTGCTGAATAAGGAGATTGCTGAGTCATAGTTTTCCGCCATTCGTTGGTTTCGGAAGCCCTTTAGACAGGCTTCCGAAAAGAGTGTACTCGTTAAAGAGTACACAGCATAGCATAAACCTTAGAAATCAGTAACGGCGCTGCAACTCGGCGTCAGTAAAGATGACAGGTTTGCCACCATTAAGGAAATAGCGGTAGTAGGCATCGTAAGCGAGGACGTTTTTCACGTAGCTGCGGGTTTCCGAGAACGGGATACTTTCTACAAACGCCACGGCGTCCAGTTTTCCGGCGCTGTTGTTCAACCAGCTACGTACCCTGCCCGGCCCGGCGTTATATGCCGCCGAGGAGAAAATCCGGTTGTTGCCGAACTGCTGATAAACATATTGCAGGTAGCTGGTGCCAATGTTGATGTTGGTTTCCGGATCGAAAAGCTGGCTGGGATTGCGATAACCGGCAATGTTAAACATCTTCACTGTATGGGTGGCAGTGCCGGGCATAATCTGCATTAACCCGCTCGCGCCAACCGGCGAACGCGCCGTTGGATTCCATGCGCTCTCCTGACGGGAAATCGCCATCGCATAGCTCTGGCTAATGTCTTTGCCGTTGGTGTAACGCGCATACAAATCGCTGTAGGCCAGCGGGAATCGTTCTTCCAGATGATCCCACAATTTACCGGCAATGGTGGCCTGCACGCTGAGATCCCACCAGTGCTGGTTGAATGCATAGCGTGCCAGTTGCGCCTGCTCTTGCTGCGAGCGGCTGGTGACCAGATTAGCCCATTCACTGCGGGCGGTATTATCCAGCCCCCAGTACATCAATTCGCGCACACGAGCCATTTCAGCGCCCTGAACCAACGCCGGATCGGGATTACCAGGCACTTTATCGATCTGAAGTTGGTAATCCTCCCCTAAGCGTTGCGCCGCCGCCATCGGGTAAAAACCGCGCTGCTGCATCAGCGCATGCAGGATCGATTTGGCCTCTTCATCGCGGCCACGCTCCAGCAACAAATCAGCCTGCCAGTAACGCCACTCATCTTTCTCTTTCGCCTCCATCGGCAAACGGGAAAGCCAGGTATTCAGACCGCGACGATCGCCGACGCCGATCGCCATCCGCACCCGCCGCTCCAGAAGCGATGTGGATTGCGAGCGCATCACCGCATCATCGCGCCAGCGCGCCTGTTCGCTGGTCACGTCATTCCCCATCAAACGCCAGGCGACAATGTCACGCAGCGTCTGGATTTGATCCTCCGTCAATTGCTGCGCCTGCGCCAGCGAAGGGATCAGCAAACGGGCATTTTCCACATCCTGCCGGGCAACACTTTCAAACGCTTCCGCCGCCATTTGCCGGGTGAAGTCGGTCGCGCCGGTGGTAGTGGCAAACGTCATGACGCTGTTGGGATTGTTCGCAAGGTTAATGATGGCCTGGGAGATAGTTTGATAATCAGCGGGCATCTGCCCGGCCAGCAGCGTCACCAGTTGCGTATTACCGGCTTTCATGGCCAGCCGGATGCGTTCAAGAAATGCCAGCGGATCCTGCTTTCCGGAAGCGCGCCAGGCGCCAAACAACCGGTCACAGGCATTCGGTTGGCTTTTACCGCTCAACCAGAGCTCTTTTGCTCCCGCCCACGCCTCATCTGCCTGCCCGGTGTTCCACTTGGCGAAATAGTAGTTACATTGCGCTTCGGTAGTGGCGGGTTTCTCCGGGCTGAAAGCCAACAGCCCGCGCCAGTCTTCACGCCGCGCCAGTTCGTTAACAAAACGGGATTTCAGAGTGCGTGCTGGCGGCAGGGTCGGGTTCTGCTGCACAAAGTTGGTCACCGTGATGGCCGGTTGATTCATCAAATCGTCGGTAATCTGGCGATATTGTAAATAGGGATACAGCGGATAATTAGTCAGCGTGGGCAGCAGTTGCTGCACGACATCCATTTGCTTGTTATCCCATGCGCTTTTGATCTGCGCATAACGGTTACGTTGTTCATCCAGTGAATCTGCGCGCGCCATATTGCTGAGGGACAGCAAACAAACGCAGGCCGCCGCAAATCGCCAGGCGGCATGTTTAGCTCTCTGCACAGCTCTTTCCTCTTTCTGTCACGTTATTGGCAGCATCATGCCGCGTAATGAGTTAATGCTAACCGGGCATGCCGCTACGCGCCATGTTCTGCACACTTTTTTACCTTTTTGTGGTGATTTAACAGTGTGGGCGCTGTTGGCTGGGATTAAGCGTCGAAAACCGCTACACTCCGCTGTTGAATACTACTCTCATGACAAAGAGGCGAAGTCCAACGTGGCTCAATTCGTATATACCATGCATCGTGTCGGCAAAGTTGTCCCGCCGAAACGTCATATTCTGAAAAATATCTCGCTAAGCTTCTTCCCGGGCGCAAAAATCGGCGTGCTGGGTCTTAACGGTGCCGGTAAGTCTACCCTGCTGCGCATCATGGCCGGCATCGATACAGACATCGAAGGTGAAGCCCGCCCGCAGCCCGGCATCAAAATTGGTTATCTGCCGCAGGAACCACAACTGAACCCGGAACATACCGTCCGTGAATCGGTTGAAGAAGCCGTTTCCGAAGTGGTTAACGCGCTGAAAGGTCTGGATGAAGTGTACGCGAAGTACGCGGAACCGGATGCGGACTTCGACAAGCTGGCCGTGCAGCAAGGTAAGTTTGAAGAGATTATCCAGGCGCACGACGGTCACAACCTGAACGTGCAGCTGGAGCGCGCGGCGGATGCCCTGCGTCTGCCGGACTGGGATGCCAAAGTCGCGAATCTTTCCGGTGGTGAACGCCGCCGCGTCGCGCTGTGCCGTCTGCTGCTCGAAAAGCCGGACATGCTGCTGCTCGACGAACCCACTAACCACCTTGATGCTGAATCCGTTGCGTGGCTGGAACGCTTCCTGCACGACTTCGAAGGCACAGTGGTGGCAATCACCCACGACCGTTACTTCCTTGATAACGTCGCAGGCTGGATCCTCGAGCTCGACCGTGGCGAAGGCATTCCGTGGGAAGGCAACTACTCCTCCTGGCTGGAACAAAAAGATCAGCGTCTGGCGCAGGAAGCCTCTCAGGAAGCAGCTCGCCGTAAATCCATTGAGAAAGAGCTGGAGTGGGTGCGTCAGGGCGCTAAAGGCCGTCAGTCTAAGGGTAAAGCCCGTCTGGCACGCTTTGA